>JABUQX010099479.1:5000-30000 GCA_015478945.1 Trachelipus rathkii
TTTGAGCAGTCCACAAGGACAAGTGTGTAAAATCAAAACGATAAATTTAGCAATTTAAAATTTTAAAGTAAGATTTTAGCTTTGAACCATGTTTGTGATATAATAGGCACTGTTGTAAAACCAGAGACAAAAAAAAAGGGAATAGGAGTATAAGCTAGCACTGTTGTGCAACCAGTTCAAACCAGAATTATATACGACCGATATGTGTATCTACATAAGTCTTACCTTGTTTGTTGGTTTTTCAAAGATTTTTTTACTTTGAGTAATTCTTGTAGTCCTAAGTAACCCAGCCTAATGCTTTGGTGAAATAGCACTTACAAAATTAAGTAGGTAATTGAATAGTAGAAGGTAAAGAGAATAGAGATAGGTTGATAGTAAAAATATTTGAAAAGAAATGAAGAAATAAGACAATTTACCTCCATACCCTTAACATTTTTTGAATATTAAATTTGAATTTCACGAACGCGACAAATTAGGACCGCTATTGAATCAGTAGTGAACTATAGTGATTTTTTTAGGGAATTCTTGCAATTATCCCCAATGGAGACAAATATAAATGCGCCTATACCGGGCTCAAACGGTAAGAGCGACGGAGTCGCATCTGGCAAGGTCGTGGGTTCGAGTCCTAGTTCGGATCCTAGGTAGAAACTACCTAGAAAGTTCCCCTCCTTGAATAGGGCTATGCCCGTGAGGTGTGAACTTTTATTAAAAAAAAAATAAAAAAATAAATTCCGCTAAAACTAAAATAAAGATACTGTATGAGAAAATATATACCTAGCTAATAATCTTTTATATCTCTAAAAATAAAAATACTATAAATAAGCGAAATAGAAGAGATTTATGTGGGAAAATATGATAATAGTTTTTACAAATATCCTCATCGACTGAAGAGTTGCACGATGAAACCCATGTGCAATTTAAAGAATAAGATTTTTACAAATAAGATAAATTACCTGTGAAGGAAATTCTCTGACCAACTGACCAGCAGCATGTCCTAAGAGGGTCTTTGCTTTGACTGAATTGAGTTGAGAATTTTGATTCTGCTGAGAGTCAAGTTAGGTGAATTTTTACCTGAAGTTGAAGGTTGTACATCTACAATAGCATTATCACTATTACTTGAATAACTGAATTTGAGGGATCAACTTGATCTGGTATTATCATTGTTTTACGACCATCGCTGATTCGGAGAAATACTGCTTGTTTTTGTTAATAAAATTTTCTTAAATTTTTTTTATAAATAACAACTGTAACATTAATTTTTAAACGAATAAAATTTTATAAAATAAAAAGTTTTTAAACATAAAAGTTCTAAAGAAAAACTTGAATGAAAATATAAAAGAAAACGAAGTAATAATATTAAATATACGAATAAATATAAATGTTGGTCAATGACGTATAGAGAGAGAGAAAGAGAGAGAGAGAGGAGAGAGAGGAGTGAGAGAGAGAGAGAGAGAGAGAGAGAGAGAGAGAGAGAGAGAGAGAGAGAGAGAGAGAGAGAGAGAGAGCAGAGAGAAGAGAGAGAGGAGAGAGTTGTTGTGCTTAAAAAGTTTATCCAGGAGGGATTTAGGTTTACGTTAGTAATGTTCAGGTTGATGTGTTTTAGGTTTACGGATGAGACAAGGTGGATTAAGTAGACTGAGCGGATAGATACTGTACGTGGTAAAAATTGTAGAGTTCCATATTTTGTGCAACATTTGAATGTCATTGTGTATGACTAAGAGAGTACCACTTAAGTTCTCTGTGTTAAGTTTCATATATTTGTGCAACATAGGGCTGCTGCTACATATATTTATGCAAATAAGGTTGTTGATGAGCATAAGTCTAATGATTATTGCTCATACCTTTAAATTTCATTTAAAAGGTAAAACCCATTAATTGGGGTTCGGGGCCCTCTCTACTGGACCCATTAGACACATTTGAGTGTATTGAAACTGTTTTGGAATCTACATCATTGAAAACATATATAACACTTAATATTATGGTGATTAACACAAACTATTTACTAACTTCGGCAAACCGCACCATGCCCTAGCACCGGTATCAATACCTCCAATGAAACTCATTTGACTACCTTACGAAACTTCCTTTGTTCTCTCAGCAAACGCACTCTGTGCGTTTGTTTTTCCTTCTTTTTTCATTTAGCGGAAGACCCCCTAAGGGGGCCTCAAACTCAATTTTGGGGTTACGATACCCCAAAATCCGGAATCTATGTCTCTTTGAAATCATATATAAACGACTACATCAATGTGACTAAATAGCAAGCTGCAAGCAGAATTCCAAGTCTTGGTCCAGCCGTCACAGAACTCAGGCTTCCGGCCTCATGTGCTTACCGTCATATGAGACTTCGTCTAACTTCTCGTCTTTCATCCTTCCTTTCTTCTTTCTCTGTCTTTTTTCCTTCCTCCTCCTCCTTCTTTTTGCCCGGCTTCACTATTTTCCTCCTTCTTGCTTTTCCCTGCTGAGTTCCCATCAAAGGGGTACTCAACAATCATGTTAGGGGTTACGAAAGCCCTCAAAATCGAATCTATGTTCTTTGAGAACATATATAGAACACACTAATTGAATCAAGTATGAGCTGGAGCCAGAATATCCAGTCTGTCACCCTCAGTTCCAGACCGGTGCGGCTCTATGTGCTCCGACGCATAAACTCATTACTCTATTGTTCATTTATATTCTCTTCTATTCACTCCAAAAATTCAACCTTCTAAAGTCTTTTCCTGAGTTTTGGGGAGGCTCAGACCCCCTCCCCTCCTTGGATGTGGCGGCGGCACCTTCAACAACCACGGTAGCCAGTTTGAAGAGAATATCTTAACCAGAAAACCTTTAAAACCAAAAATACATATGAGCACCGCAGCACCGGTGCAAAAGGCCCTAAGGGCTGATCCGATCCACTCGGTAATACCAGGAATCAACTCGGCATACCTGAAAACATAGGGGTAGACACCAAGTTCAACTCCCTAGCTCAAAAAATAAAAAAGTTGAATACTTGCACTAGTAAAAGGGGGTAGGGGCAATGTCTATTACTAACTCATACTAAGAAGCATCCTAGCACCTTCTAATACACACTAATCGAATCCCCATACCTCAAAACATAGGGGTAGATACTAATATTAGGTGCATTCTATGACGTAGGACATGGCGTGCTAGAAGTGCTAGAAAGTGTTCATAATCTTTTTTAATTCCTAAAATATATGTAAAAAATAGTCAAAGACAGTACATACAACATTTTTGTGTTTTTTTCTTATGAATTGGCTTAGCCTATATCTTTTTAAATTGCTAAAATATTTTCTAAATATTTTCTAAGTTCAAAAATATTTCTAAGTTCAGAAAAGTTAAGTTAAGTTTTTTAAGAAAATTCTTTAGTGGCAAGCTTCTGTGAAACTTTTTCTTTGCTTACAAAGAACAGTAATGACAATGTGTTATACAGTCATAAACAGTCAAATAGATCACAAGAAACATAGCTCCTATCAAAAGATATAAATATAAAATAACAAACACAGCTGTTTCTTTTACGTTTTCATAATCTTTTTAATTGCTAAAATATTCTAAGTGTTCATAATCTTTTTTAATTTCTAAAATATATGTAAAAAAAAGTTCATAATCTTTTTAGTTGCTAAAATATTCTAAGTCTTCATAATCTTTTTAATTCCTAAAATATATGTAAAAAAAAAGTTAAGGACAGTTCAATTGAACATTTTTGTGTTTTTTCTTATGAATTGGCTTAGCCTATAATCTTTTTAAATTGATAACTATTTCAAAGTTCAACAAATTTCCTAAGGTTCAGACAGAAGTTAAGTAGTTAGAGTTTTTTAAGAAAAAAGTTATTTAATTGGCAACGCTTCGAGTGGAACTTTTCCGTTTCGCTTAAAAGAGGCAGTATATGACATGTGTATACAGTCATAACAGCAGTCAAATAGAATCTCAAGATGTCATAACTCCTATAAAATATATAAAGTAAAAATAAAACACAGTTGTTTCTTTTACGTCTTCATAATCTTTTTAAGTGCCTAAATTATTGCTAAGGCTTTCATTAGTCTTTCCTAATTACCTAAAACGACAGGTTACAGAAGACGACGGAACTGAGGACCTGGCAGGTGATACTATGTAAAAAAAAGTCTTGCATAATCTTTTTATTTACTGAAATATTCTACAGGTCCATATACTTTTTATTTCTAAATAAATATGTAAAAAAAAAGTATCAAAGACAGTCATACAACATTTTGCGTGTTTTTTCTTATGAATTGGCTTAGCCTATATCTTTCTAAATTGCTAAAATATTTTCAAAGTTCAAAAAAATTTCTGTTCAGAAAAGTTAAGTTAAGTTACGTTTTTTAAGAAAATTCTTTAGTGGCAAGCTTCGAGTGGAACTTTTCCTTTGCTTACAAAGAGCAGTAATATGACTATGTGTAATACAGTCATAAACAGTCAAATAGATCTCAAGATTCATAACTCCTATAAAATATATAAATAAAAATATAACAAACACAGCTGTTTCTTTTACCTCTTCATAATCTTTTTAATTGCTAAAATATTCTAAGTGTTCATAATCTTTTTTAATTCCTAAAATATATGTAAAAAAAAGTCAAAGTCCATACAACATTTTTGTGTTTTTTCTTATGAATTGGCTTAGCCTATATCTTTTTAAATTGCTAAAATATTTCTAAGTTCAGAAAAGTTACGTTAAGTTACGTTTTTTAAGAAAATTCTTTAGTGGCAAACTTCGAATGGAACTCTTCCTTTGCTTACAAAGAGCAGTAATATGACTATATGTGTAATACAGTCATAAACAGTCAAATAGATTTCAAGATTCATAACTCCTATAAAATATATAAATAAAAATATAACACAGTTGTTTCTTTTACGTCTTCATAATCTTTTTAATTGCTAAAATATTCTAAGTGTTCATAATCTTTTCTAATTACTAAAATATATGTAAAAAAAAGTCCTCATAATCTTTTTAATTACTAAAATATTCTAAGTCTTCATAATCTTTTTTAATTCCTAAAATATATGTAAAAAAAAGTCAAAGACAGTCCATTCAACATTTTTGTGTTTTTTCTTATGAATTGGCTTAGCCTATATCTTTTTAAATTGATAAAATATTTTCAAAGTTCAAAAAAATTTCTAAGATTCTAAGTTCAGAAAAAGTTAAGTTAAGTTAAGTTTTTTAAGAGAATTCTTTAGTGGTCAAGCTATCGAGTGGACTTTTTCTTTGCTTACAAAGAACAGTAATATGACAATGTGTAATACAGTCATAAAAACATCAAATAGATCACAAGAATCATAGCTCCTACAAAATTTATAAATTAAAATATAACAAACACAGCTGTTTCTTTTACGTTTTCATAATCTTTTTAATTGCTAAAATATTCTAAGTGTTCATAATCTTTTTTAATTCCTAAAATATATGTAAAAAAAAGTTCATAATCTTTTTAGTTGCTAAAATATTCTAAGTCTTCATAATCTTTTTTAATTCCTAAAATATATGTAAAAAAAAGAGTCAAAGACAGTATATACTACAGTTAGATGTTTCTCTGAGGAACTGAGGACATTATCCTATGCATCTTTTTAAATTGATAAAATATTTTCAAAGTTCAAAAAAATTTCTAAGTTCAGAAAAGTTAAGTTAAGTTAAGTTTTTTAAAAGAAAATTCTTTATTGGCAAGCTTCGAGTGGAACTTTTCCTTTGCTTACAAAGAGCAGTAATATAACAATGTGTTATACAGTCATAAACAGTCAAATAGATCTCAAGATTCATAACTCCTATAAAATATATAAATAAAAATATATAACAAACACAGTTGTTTCTTTTACGTCTTCATAATCTTTTTAATTGCTAAAATATTCTAAGTGTTCATAATCTTTCCTAATTACTAGCAGACAACCAGTAATCATGATTTCTCGCAGAAATATTCCTAGTCTTCATATTTACTTTCTTCTTAGGAATTCTGGCTAAAAAAAAGTCAAAGACAGTCAATAATATATTTTTTGTGTTTTTTCTTAAGAATTGGCTTAGCCTATGTTTTTCTAAATTGCTAAAATATTTTTAAAGTTCAAATAAATTTCTAAGTTCAGAAAAAGTTAAGTTAAGTTACGTTTTTTAAGAAAATTCTTTCTTTAGTGGCAAGCTTCGAGTGGAACCTTTTCTTTGCTTACAAAAAGCAGAATATACAATGTTAATGACAAGATCATAAACAGTCAATGATAACAAGAATCATAGCTCTACAAAATATATAAAGTAAAATATATAACAAAGCACATGCTGTTTCATTTTACCGTCCGTTCATAATCTTTTTAATTGCTAAAATATTCTAAGTGTTCATATTCTTTTTTTTAATTTCTAAAATATATGTAAAAAATAAGTTCAAAGTCCATACAACATTTTGTGTTTTTTCTTATGAATGGCTTAGCCTATATCTTTTTAAAATTGCTAAAAATATTTCTACGTTCAGAAAAGTTACGTTAGTTAAGTTTTTAAAGAAAATTCTTTGGTGGCAAGCTTCTGGAATTATGCCTTTGCTTACAAAGAGCAGTAATATGACAATGTGTAATACAGTCATAAACAGTCAAATAGATTTCAAGATTCATAACTCCTATAAAATATATAAATAAAAATATAACAAACACAGCTGTTTCTTTTACGTCTTCATAATCTTTTTAATTGCTAAAATATTCTAAGTGTTCATAATCTTTTCTAATTACTAAAATATATGTAAAAAGAAGTCCTCATAATCTTTTAAATTACTAAAATATTCTAAGTCTTCATAATCTTTTTTAATTCCTAAAATATATGTAAAAAAAGTCAAAGACAGTCCATTCAATTTTTTGTGTTTTTTTTTCTTATGAATTGGCTTAGCCTATATCTTTTTTAATTGATAAAATATTTTCAAAGTTCAAAAAAATTCTAGTTCAGAAAAGTTATAGTAGTTAAGTTTTTTTAAACGAAATTCTTTAGTGGAACTCTGAATGAGTATTTAGTGGAAATGATGGGGATATTATACGGATTAATATTTGAAATCGAAAATATGGTTAGTTACAACTTTTTAATTTTTAAAGATTACATATAGTTGGTTAGCTTTTTATTTTCCCGGTAATTTTTTCTAATCTTTTTAATTCCTTGGAATATTATATACTAAATCTTTTTCTGCCCGGAAACTGATACCTTCTAAATTGTGGTGTAAGGAGAAATAAGATAAGTCTTCATAATCTTTTTTAATTCCTAAAATATATGTAAAAAAAAGTTAAGGACAGTCCATTCAACATTTTTGTGTTTTTTCTTATGAATTGGCTTAGCCTATATCTTTTTAAATTGATAAAATATTTAACTAAGTTCAAAAAATTTCTTAAGTTCAGAAAACGTTAAGTTAAAGCTTTGATTTGTTAAGCAAATTCTTTGTGAAGCTTCCGAGTGGCACCTTTTTCCTTTGCTTACAAAAAGCAGTAATATGACAATGTGTAATACAGTCATAAACAGTCTAATAGATCTCAAGATTCATAACTCCTATAAAATATATAAATAAAAATATAACAAACACAGCTGTTTCTTTTACGTCTTCATAATCTTTTTAATTGCTAAAATATTCTAAGTGTTCATAATCTTTTTTAATTCCTAAAATATATGTAAAAAAAAGTTCATAATCTTTTTAATTACTAAAATATTCTGTCTTCATAATCTTTTTTAATTCCTAAAATATTATGTAAAAAAAGTCAAAGGACAGTCCATTCAACATTTTTGTGTTTTTCTTATGAATTGGCTTAGCCCCTATATCTTTTTAAATTGATAAAATAATTTCTAAGGTTCGAGGAAAGAGTGTTACGTCGTTGAAGTGTGAGCGGTGTTCTGTTTAAGAGAAATTCTTTAGTGGCAAGCTTCGAGTAGAACTTTTCCTTTGCTTACAAAGAGCAGTAATATGACTATATGTTTAATACAGTCATAAACAGTCAAATATATCTCAAGATCTATTTATCAAGATTTATAAAATATATAAATAAAAATTATAAGCCAAACATAGAATATCTTTCTCTTCAATAATCTTTTTAATTGCTAAAATATTCTAAGTGTTCATAATCTTTTCTAATTTCTAAAATATATGTACATAAATTTCATAATCTTTTTTAATTACTAAAATATTTCAAGTCTTCATAATCTTTTTAATTCCTAAAATATTGTAAAAAAAGTCAAAAGACAGTCATACAACTTTTTGTGTTTTCTTATGAATTGGCTTAGCCTAAATATTTTTTAAATTGATAAAATATTTTCAGTTCAAAAAAAATTTCTTAGTTCAGAAAAGTTAGTTAAGTTAAGTTAAAGTTTTTTTTATGAAATTCATTTTTTTAAAAGCTTCGAGTGGAACTTTTCCTTTGCTTAACAAAAGCAAGTAATATGACATTGTGTAATACAGTCATAACAGTCTAATAGATCTAAGATTCAGAACTCCTATAAAATATATAGAATAAAATATAAAAGCGACAGCTTGTTTCTTAAGCCTATATATTTTTAAATTGCTAAAATATTTCTAAGTTCCATAATCTTTTTTAATTCCTAAAAATATATTAAAAAAAAAGTTCGTAATCTTTTTAATTGCTAAAATATTCTAAGTCTTCATAATCTTTTTTAAATAATTCCTGAAAATATATGTAAAAAACAGTCAAGGACAGTCCATTGGAACATTTTGTGTTTTTTCTTTATGAATTGGCTTAGCCTATATCTTTTTAAATTGATACAATATTTTCAGAAGTTTCAAAAAAATTCTAAGTTCAGACAAGTTAAGTTACGTTAAGTTTTTTAAAAGAAAAATTCTTTATTGGCAAGCTTCGAGTGGAACTTTTCCTTTGCTTAAGAGCATATATGACATGTGTAATACAGTCATAAACAGTCAAATAGATCTCAAGATTCATAACTCCTATAAAATATACAAATAAAAATATAACAAACACAGGTGTTTCTTTTACGTCTTCGTAATCTTTTTAATTGCTAAAATATTCTAAGTCTTCATAATCTTTTTAAATTACTAGAATATATGTAAAAAAAAGTTTTCATAATCTTTTTAATTACTAAAATATTCTAAGTCTTCATAATCTTTTTTAATTTCTAAAATATATGTAAAAAAAAGTCAAAGACAGTCCATACAACATTTTTGTGTTTTTTCTTATGAATTAGCTTAGCCTATGTTTTTCTAAATTGCTAAAATATTTTCAAAGTTCAAATAAATTTCTAAGTTCAGAAAAGTTAAGTTAAGTTACGTTTTTTAAGAAAATTCTTTAGTGGCAAGCTTCGAGTGGAACTTTTCCTTTGCTTACAAAAAGCAGTAATATGACAATGTGTAATACAGTCATAAACAGTCAAATAGATCACAAGAATCATAGCTCCTACAAAATATATAAATAAAAATATAACAAACACAGCTGTTTCTTTTACGTCTTCATAATCTTTTTAATTGCTAAAATATTCTAAGTGTTCATAATCTTTTTTTTCCTAAAATATATGTAAAAAAAAAGTCAAAGTCCATACAACATTTTGTGTTTTTTCTTATGAATTGGCTTAGCCTATATCTTTTTAAATTGCTAAAATATTTCTAAGTTCAGAAAAGTTTCGTTAAGTTACGTTTTTTAAGAAAATTCTTTAGTGGCAAACTTCGAATGGAACTCTTCCTTTGCTTACAAAGAGCAGTAATATGACTATATGTGTAATACAGTCATAAACAGTCAAATAGATCTCAAGATTCATACCTCCAATAAATATAAAATAAAACAAATAACAAACACAGCTGTTTCTCTTACGTCTTCTTCATAATCTTTTTAATTGCTAAAATATTTTCTAAGTTCCATAATCTTTTCTAATTACTAAATATACTGTAAAAATAAAAGTCCTCATAATCTTTTTAATTACTAAAATATTCTAAGTCTTGTTAATGTATGTTAAAATGCTAAGAACATAAGTTAACCATCAACTTGAAAGACAGTCCATAAAACATTTTGTTTTTTTTCTTATGAATTGGCTTAGCCTATGTCTTCCTTAAAATTGATAAAATATTTTCAAAAGTTCAAAAAAATTTTAAGTTCAGAAAAAGTTAAGTTAAAGTTAAGTTTTTTAAGAAAATTCTTTAGGGCAAGCTTCTGAGTGGAACTTTTTCTTTGCTTACAAAGAACAGTAATATGACAATGTGTAATACAGTCATAAACAGTCAAATAGATCACAAGAAACATAGCTCCTACAAAATATATAAATAAAAATATAACAAACACAGCTGTTTCTTTTACGTCTTCATAATCTTTTTAATTGCTAAAATATTCTAAGTGTTCATAATCTTTTTTTTCCTAAAATATATGTAAAAAAAAAGTCAAAGTCCATACAACATTTTGTGTTTTTTCTTATGAATTGGCTTAGCCTATATCTTTTTAAATTGCTAAAATATTTCTAAGTTCAGAAAAGTTACAAAGTTACATTTTTTAAGAAAATGATGTGTGAAGTAAAACACAATCTTCTGCACACTTATAAATACTTATTTTAAAGCTACGCTTATGTTAAGGTTAATTTCTTTATTGGCAAAGCTTAGAGTGGAACTTTTCCTTTGCTTTTACAAAGAGCAGTAATATGACAATGTGTTATACAGTCATAAACAGTCAAATAGATCTAAGATTCATAACTCCAATAAAATATATAAATAAAAATATAACAAACACAGTTGTTTCTTTTACGTCTTCATAATCTTTTTAATTGCTAAAATATTCTAAGTGTTCATAATCTTTTCTAATTACTAAAATATATGTAAAAAAAAGTCCTCATAATCTTTTTAATTACTAAAATATTCTAAGTCTTCATAATCTTTTTTAATTCCTAAAATATATGTAAAAAAAAGTCAAAGACAGTCCATACAACATTTTTGTGTTTTTCTTATGAATTGGCTTAGCCTATGTTTTTCTAAATTGCAAAAATATTTTTCAAAGTTCCAAAAAATTTCTAAAGTTCAGAAAAGTTAAGTTAAGTTACGTTTTTAAGATTCTTTAGTGGCAAGCTTCGAGTGGAACTTTTCCTTTGCTTACAAAAAGCAGTAATATGACAATGTGTAATACAGTCATAAACAGTCAAATAGA
This sequence comes from Trachelipus rathkii, assembly GCA_015478945.1. Classification (NCBI taxonomy): domain Eukaryota; kingdom Metazoa; phylum Arthropoda; class Malacostraca; order Isopoda; family Trachelipodidae; genus Trachelipus; species Trachelipus rathkii. The sequence continues at coordinate 16,095 of JABUQX010099479.1, forward strand.
TCACAAGAATCATAGCTCCTACAAAATTTATAAATTAAAATATAACAAACACAGCTGTTTCTTTTACGTCTTCATAATCTTTTTAATTGCTAAAATATTCTAAGTGTTCATAATCTTTTTTAATTCCTAAAATATATGTAAAAAAAAGTCCATACAACATTTTTGTGTTTTTTCTTATGAATTGGCTTAGCCTATATCTTTTTAAATTGCTAAAATATTTTCTAAGTTCAGAAAAGTTACGTTAAGTTAAGTTTTTTAAGAAATTCTTTAGTGGCAAGCTTTGAGTGGAACTTTTCCTTTGCTTACAAAGAGCAGTAATATGACTATATGTGTAATACAGTCATAAACAGTCAAATAGATTTCAAGATTCATAACTCCTATAAAATATATAAATAAAAATATAACAAACACAGCTGTTTCTTTTACCTCTTCATAATCTTTTTAATTGCTAAAATATTCTAAGTGTTCATAATCTTTTTTAATTTCTAAAATATATGTAAAAAAAGTCTTCATAATCTTTTTAATTGCTAAAATATTCTAAGTCTTCATAATCTTTTTTAATTCCTAAAATATATGAAAAAAAGTCAAAGACAGTCCATTCAACATTTTTGTGTTTTTTCTTATGAATTGGCTTAGCCTATATCTTTTTTCTATAAATATTTCAAAGTTCAAAAAAATTTATAAGCTCAGAAAAGTACGTTAAGTTAAGTTTTTATAAAAATTCTTTAGTGGCAAGCTTCGAGTGGAACTTTTCCTTTGCTTACAAAGAGCAGTAATATGACAATGTGTAATACAGTCATAAACAGTCAAATAGATCACAAGAATCATAGCTCCTACAAAATTTATAAATTAAAATATAAAAAACACTTTTTCTTTTACGTTTTCATAATCTTTTTAATTGCTAAAATATTCTAAGTGTTTCATAATCTTGTTTTTAATTCCCTAAAATATATGTAAAAAAAAAGTTCATAATCTTTTTAATTGCTAAAATATTTAAGTCTTCATAATCTTTTTTAATTCCTAAAATATATGATAAAAAGTTAAGGCAGTCCATTGAACATTTTTTGTCTTTCGTCGGGTGAAAGTTGCCACCGGAAATTGGATATATAATATTTTTTCAAAAGTTCAATAAAATTTTCTAAGTTCAGATTAGTTATAGTTTTAAGTTGTTTAGCTTTTTTAAGAAAATGTCTTTATGCAAGCTTCGAGTGGAGACTTTTCCTTTGCTTACAAAGGGCTGTAATATGACAATGTGTTATACAGTCATAAACAGTCAAATAGATCTCAAGATTCATAACTCCTATAAAATATATAAATAAAAATATAACAAACACAGTTGTTTCTTTTACGTCTTCATAATCTTTTTAATTGCTAAAATATTCTAAGCCTATTATACCCTATTACTAAAAATATATGTAAAAAAAGTCTTCATAATCTTTTTAATTACTAAAATATTCTAAGTCTTCAAATCTTTTTTAAATTTCTAAAATATATCTAAAAAAAAGTCAAAGACAGTCCCATTCAACATTTTTGTGTTTTTTCTTATGAATTGGCTTAGCCTATGTTTTTTCTCATCAAAATTTTTCAAAGTTCAATAAATTTCTAAGTTTCAGAAAAGTTTAAAGTTAAGTTACGTTTTTAAGAAAATTCTTAGTGGCAAGCTTCGAGTGGAACTTTTCCTTTGCTTACAAAAAGCAGTAATATGACAATGTGTAATACAATCATAAACAGTCAAATAGATAACAAGAATCATAGCTCCTACAAAATATATAAATAAAAATATAACAAACACAGCTGTTTCTTTTACGTCTTCATAATCTTTTTAATTGCTAAAATATTCTAAGTGTTCATAATCTTTTTTAATTCCTAAAATATATGTAAAAAAAAGTCAAAGTCCATACAACGTTTTGTGTGTTTTTTCTTATGAATTGGCTTAGCCTATATCTTTTTAAATTTCTAAAATATTTCTAAGTTCAGAAAAGTTTCGTTAAGTTACGTTTTTTAAGAAAATTCTTTAGTGGCAAACTTCGAATGGAACTCTTCCTTTGCTTACAAAGAGCAGTAATATGACTATATGTGTAATACAGTCATAAACAGTCAAATAGATCTCAAGATTCATAACTCCAATAAAATATATAAATAAAAATATAACAAACACAGCTGTTTCTCTTACGTCTTCATAATCTTTTTAATTGCTAAAATATTCTAAGTGTTCATAATCTTTTCTAATTACTAAAATATTTGTAAAAAAAGTCCTCATAATCTTTTTAATTACTAAAATATTCTGTCTTCATAATCTTTTTTAATTCCTAAAATATATGTAAAAAAAAGTCAAGGACCGTCCATTGAACATTTTTGTGTTTTTTTCTTATGAATTGGCTTAGCCTATATCTTTTTAAATTATAAAATATGTTTCAAAGTTCAAAAAAAATTCAAGTTCAGAAAGTTAAGATTAAGTTAAAGTTATTTTTAAGAAAATTCTTTAGTGGCAACTTACGAGTGGAACTTTTTCTTTTGCTTACAAAGAACAGTAATATGACAATGTGTAATACAGTCATAAACAGTCAAATAGATCACAAGAAACATAGCTCCTACAAAATATTATAAATAAAAATATAACAAACACAGCTGTTTCTCTTACGTCTTCATAATCTTTTTAATTGCTAAAATATTCTAAGTGTTCATAATCTTTTCTAATTTCTAAAATATATGTAAAAAAAGTCCTCATAATCTTTTTAGTTGCTAAAATATTCTAAGTCTTCATAATCTTTTTTAATTCCTAAAATATATGTAAAAAAAAGTTAAGGACAGTCCATTCAACATTTTTGTGTTTTTTCTTATGAATTGGCTTAGCCTATATCTTTTTAAATTGATAAAATATTTTCAAAGTTCAAAAAAATTTCTAAGTTCAGAAAAGTTAATGTTAAGTTGTAAGATTTTTTAAGAAAATTCTTTAGTGGCAAGCTTCGAGTGGAACTTTTCCTTTGCTTACAAAGCAGTAATATGACAATGTGTAATACAGTCATAAACAGTCTAATAGATCTCAAGATTCATAACTCCTATAAAATATATAAATAAAAAATATAACAAACACAGCGTTTCTTTTACGTTCTTCATAATCTTTTTAATTGCTAAAATATTCTAAGTGTTCATAATCTTTTTTAATTCCTAAAATATATGTAAAAAAAAGTTCATAATCTTTTTAATTACTAAAATATTCTGTCTTCATAATCTTTTTTAATTCCTAAAATATATGTAAAAAAAAGTCAAGGACCGTCCATTGAACATTTTTGTGTTTTTTCTTATGAATTGGCTTAGCCTATATCTTTTTAAATTGATAAAATATTTCTAAGTTCAGAAAAGTTACGTTAAGTTACGTTTTTTTAAGAAAATTCTTTAGTGGCAAGCTTCGAGTAGAACTTTTCCTTTGCTTACAAAGAGCAGTAATATGACTATATGTTTAATACAGTCATAAACAGTCAAATATATCTCAAGATCTATTTATCAAGATTTATAAAATATATAAATAAAAATATAACAAACACAGCTGTTTCTTTTACGTCTTCATAATCTTTTTAATTGCTAAAATATTCTAAGTGTTCATAATCTTTTCTAATTTCTAAAATATATGTAAAAAAAGTCCTCATAATCTTTTTAATTACTAAAATATTCTAAGTCTTCATAATCTTTTTTAATTCCTAAAATATATGTAAAAAAAAGTCAAAGACAGTCCATACAACATTTTTGTGTTTTTCTTATGAATTGGCTTAGCCTATATCTTTTTAAATTGATAAAATATTTTCAAAGTTCAAAAAAATTTCTTAGTTCAGAAAAGTTAAGTTAAGTTAAGTTAAGTTTTTTTATGAAAATTCTTTAGGGGCAAGCTTCGAGTGGAACTTTTCCTTTGCTTACAAAAAGCAGTAATATGACAATGTGTAATACAGTCATAAACAGTCTAATAGATCTCAAGATTCATAACTCCTATAAAATATATAAATAAAAATATAACAAACACAGCTGTTTCTTTTACGTCTTCATAATCTTTTTAATTGCTAAAATATTCTAAGTGTTCATAATCTTTTTTAATTCCTAAAAATATATGTAAAAAAAAGTTCATAATCTTTTTAATTGCTAAAATATTCTAAGTCTTCATAATCTTTTTTAATTCCTAAAATATATGTAAAAAAAAGTCAAGGACAGTCCATTGAACATTTTTGTGTTTTTTCTTATGAATTGGCTTAGCCTATATCTTTTTAAATTGATAAAATATTTTCAAAGTTCAAAAAAATTTCTAAGTTCAGACAAGTTAAGTTAAGTTAAGTTTTTTAAGAAAATTCTTTATTGGCAAGCTTCGAGTGGAACTTTTCCTTTGCTTACAAAGAGCAGTAATATGACAATGTGTTATACAGTCATAAACAGTCAAATAGATCTCAAGATTCATAACTCCTATAAAATATATAAATAAAAATATAACAAACACAGTTGTTTCTTTTACGTCTTCATAATCTTTTTAATTGCTAAAATATTCTAAGTGTTCATAATCTTTCCTAATTACTAAAATATATGTAAAAAAAAGTTTTCATAATCTTTTTAATTACTAAAATATTCTAAGTCTTCATAATCTTTTTTAATTTCTAAAATATATGTAAAAAAAAGTCAAAGACAGTCCATACAACATTTTTGTGTTTTTTCTTATGAATTAGCTTAGCCTATGTTTTTCTAAATTGCTAAAATATTTTCAAAGTTCAAATAAATTTCTAAGTTCAGAAAAGTTAAGTTAAGTTACGTTTTTTAAGAAAATTCTTTAGTGGCAAGCTTCGAGTGGAACTTTTCCTTTGCTTACAAAAAGCAGTAATATGACAATGTGTAATACAGTCATAAACAGTCAAATAGATCACAAGAATCATAGCTCCTACAAAATATATAAATAAAAATATAACAAACACAGCTGTTTCTTTTACGTCTTCATAATCTTTTTAATTGCTAAAATATTCTAAGTCTTCATAATCTTTTTTAATTCCTAAAATATATGTAAAAAAAAGTCAAAGACAGTCCATACAACATTTTTGTGTTTTTCTTATGAATTGGCTTAGCCTATATCTTTTTAAATTGCTAAAATATTTTTAAGTTCAGAAAAGTTTCGTTAAGTTACGTTTTTTTTTAAGAAAATTCTTTAGTGGCAAACTTTCGAATGGAACTCTTCCTTTGCTTACAAAGATCAGTAATATGACTATATGTGTAATACAGTCATAAACAGTCAAATAGATCTCAAGAATAATAATAACAATAAAATATAATAAATAAAAAATATAACAACACAGAAGTTTCTCTTACGTCTTCATAATCTTTTTAATTGCTAAAATATTCTAAGTGTTCCATAATCTTTTCTAATTACTAAAATATATGTAAAAAAAAGTCCTCATAATCTTATTAATTATAAAAATAATTCTAAGTCTTCATAATCTTTTTTTAAATTCCTAAAAATATGAAAAAAAGTCAAAGACAGTCCATTCAACATTTTGTGTTTTTTTCTTATGAATTGGCTTAGCCTATATCTTTTTTAATTGCTAAAATACTTTCCAAAGTTCAAAAAATTCTAAGTTCAGAAAAGTTAAGTTAAGTTTAAGTTTTTTAGAAAATTCTTTAGTGGCAAGCTCGAGTGGAACTTTTTCTTTGCTTACAAAGAACAGTAATATGACAATGTGTTACAGTCATAAACAGTCAAATAGATCACAAGAAACATAGCTCCCTACAAAATAATATAATACAAAAATACAAACACAGCTGTTTCTTTTACGTTTTCATAATCTTTTATTGCTAAAAATATTCTAATGTTCACCTATCTTTTTTTAAATTCCTACAGGTACGATTGTGACGCAATTGGAGAATCCAAAGAAGGACGCTAAAATATTCTGTCTTCAAAATCTTTTTAGATTTCCTCGAATATATGTAGAAGAAAAGTTAAGGCAGTCCATTGAACATTTTTGGTGTTTTTTCTTATGAATTGCGCTTAGCCTATATCTTTTTTTAATTGATAAATATTTTCAAAAGTTCAAAAAATTTCTAAGTTCAGACAAGTTAGTTAAAGTTAAGTTTTTTTAAGAAAATTCTTTATTGGCAAGCTCGATTTGAACTTTTCCTTTGCTTACAAAGAGCATTAATATGACTTCTTTTATTGCAAACAGTCCAAATGACTCTCAAGAATTCATAACTCCTATATAAATATTAAAATAAAAATATAAAAACACAGTTGTTTCTTTTACGTCTTCATAATCTTTTTAATTGCTAAAATATTCTAAGTGTTCATATTCTTTTTTAATTCCTAAAATATGTGTAAAAAAAATTAAGCGACCAAACAAGGTTTTATTTTTTTTCTTATGAATTAGCTTAGCCTATATCTTTTTAAATTGCTAAAATATTTCTAAGTTCAGAAAAGTTACGTTGTTACGTTTTTTTTTTTTATGAATTAGCTTAGCCTATGTTTTTCTAAATTGCTAAAATATTTTCAATTCAAACACTAATTTCTAAGTTCAGAAAGTTAAGTTAAGTTACGTTTTTTAAGAAAATTCTTTAGTGGAAGCTTCTGGAATTATGGCTTACAAAAAGCAGTAATATGACAATGTGTAATACAGTCATAAACAGTCAAATAGATCACAAGAATCATAGCTCCTACAAAATATATAAATAAAAATATAACAAACACAGCTGTTTCTTTTACGTCTTCATAATCTTTTTAATTGCTAAAATATTCTAAGTGTTCATATTCTTTTTTAATTTCCTAACATATATGTAAAAAAAAAGTCCATCCATAACATAACAAATTTTGTGTTTTTTCTTACATGAATTGGCTTAGCCTATATCTTTTTAAATTGCTAAAGAAAAATTTCTAAGTTCAGAAAAGTTTCGTTAAGTTACGTTTTTTTAAGAAAATTCTTTAGTGGGCAACTTCGAATGGAATCTTTCCTTTGCTTTACAAAGAGCCCGTAATATGACTATATGTGTATCAGTCAAAAACAGTCAATAGATCTCAAATTCATAACTCCAAATAAATATATAGAATAAAAATATATATATATATTGTTTCTCTTACGTCTTCATAATCTTTTTAATTGCTAAAATATTCTAAGTGTTCCATAATCTTTTCTACATTAAAAATATATGTAAAAAACAGTCCTCATATCTTTTTAATTACTAAATATTCTAAGTCTTCACTAATCTTTTTTAATTCTAAATATTGTAAAAAAAAGTCAAAGACAGTCCATTCACATTTTTGTGTTTTTTCTTATGAATTGGCTTAGCCTATATCTTTTTTAAATTGATAAAATATTTTCAAAGTTCAAAAAAATTTCTAAGTTTTCAGAAAAGTTTAAGTTAAGTTAAGTTTTTTAAGAAAATCTTTAGTGCAAGCTTCGAGTGGAATTTTTCTTTGCTTACAAAGAACAGTAATATGACAATGTGTAATACAGTCAAAAATATTCAAAAATATCATAAGAAAAATAGCTCCTAGGTAAATATATAAATTTAAAATATACAAACAGCGCTGTTTCTTTTGGCTTAGCCTATATCTTTTTTAATTGCTAAAATATTTAAGTGTTCATAATCTTTTTTTTCAATTCCTAAAATATATCTCAAAAAATTCATAATCTTTTTTAGTTGCTAAAATATTCTAAGTCTTCATAATCTTTTTTAATTTCCTAAAATATATGTAAAAAAACGTTAAGAAAAACAGTTTTTCCGAAATTGCAAATTTTTTGAACATTTTTTGTTTTTTTCCTATTAATCACTTAGCCTAAATCTTTTGATTTTGATAAAATATTTTCAAAAGTTCAAAGAACTTGCTAAGTTAAGGTGAAGATGGGTACCAGCAAGTTTTTTAAGAAAATTCTTTATTGGCAAGCTTCGAGTGGTGGAACTTTTCCTTTGCTTACAAAGAGCAGTAATATAACAATGTGTTATACAGTCATAAACAGTCAAATAGATCACAAGAATCATAGCTCCTACAAAATATATAAATAAAAATATAACAAACACAGTTGTTTCTTTTACGTCTTCATAATCTTTTTAATTGCTAAAATATTCTAAGTGTTCATAATCTTTTCTAATTACTAAAATATATGTAAAAAGTTTTCATAATCTTTTTAATTACTAAAATATTCTAAGTCTTCATAATCTTTTTTAATTCCTAAAATATATGAAAAAAAGTCAAAGACAGTCCATTCAACATTTTTGTGTTTTTTCTTATGAATTGGCTTAGCCTATATCTTTTTAAATTGCTAAAATATTTTCAAAGTTCAAAAAAATTTCTAAGTTCAGAAAAGTTAAGTTAAGTTAAGTTTTTTAAGAAAATTCTTAGTGGCATAAGCTCGAGTGGAACTGTTGTCCGTTTATGGTTAACAAAAAAGCAGTAATATGAAATGTGTAATACAATCATAACAGGTCAAATAGATAACAAGAAGTTACATAGCTCCTACAAACTATATAAAATAAAAATATAACAAACACAGCTGTTTCTTTTACGTCTTCATAATCTTTTTAATTGCTAAAATATTCTAAGTGTTCATAATCTTTTTTAATTCCTAAAATATATGTAAAAAAAAGTCAAAGTCCATACAACATTTTGTGTTTTTTCTTATGAATTGGCTTAGCCTATATCTTTTTAAATTGCTAAAATATTTCTAAGTTCAGAAAAGTTTCGTTAAGTTACGTTTTTTAAGAAAATTCTTTAGTGGCAAACTTCGAATGGAACTCTTCCTTTGCTTACAAAGAGCAGTAATATGACTATATGTGTAATACAGTCATAAACAGTCAAATAGATCTCAAGATTCATAACTCCAATAAAATATATAAATAAAAATATAACAAACACAGCTGTTTCTCTTACGTCTTCATAATCTTTTTAATTGCTAAAATATTCTAAGTGTTCATAATCTTTTCTAATTACTAAAATATATGTAAAAAAAAGTCCTCATAATCTTTTTAATTACTAAAATATTCTAAGTCTTCATAATCTTTTTTAATTCCTAAAATATATGTAAAAAAAGTCAAAGACAGTCCATTCAACATTTTTGTGTTTTTTCTTATGAATTGGCTTAGCCTATATCTTTTTAAATTGATAAAATATTTTCAAAGTTCAAAAAAAATTCTAAGTTCAGAAAAGTTAAGTTAAGTTAAGTTTTTTAAGAAAATTCTTTAGTGGCAAGCTTCGAGTGGAACTTTTTCTTTGCTTACAAAGAACAGTAATATGACAATGTGTAATACAGTCATAAACAGTCAAATAGATCACAAGAAACATAGCTCCTACAAAATATATAAATAAAAATATAACAAACACAGCTGTTTCTTTTACGTTTTCATAATCTTTTTAATTGCTAAAATATTCTAAGTGTTCATAATCTTTTTTAATTCCTAAAATATATGTAAAAAAAAGTTCATAATCTTTTTAGTTGCTAAAATATTCTAAGTCTTCATAATCTTTTTTAATTCCTAAAATATATGTAAAAAAAAGTTAAGGACAGTCCATTCAACATTTTTGTGTTTTTTCTTATGAATTGGCTTAGCCTATATCTTTTTAAATTGATAAAATATTTTCAAAGTTCAAAAAAATTTCTAAGTTCAGACAAGTTAAGTTAAGTTAAGTTTTTTAAGAAAATTCTTTATTGGCAAGCTTCGAGTGGAACTTTTCCTTTGCTTACAAAGAGCAGTAATATGACAATGTGTAATACAGTCATAAACAGTCTAATAGATCTCAAGATTCATAACTCCTATAAAATATATAAATACAAATATAAACAAATACAATGTTTCTTTTAAAGTCTTCACTTAAAATATATGAATTTTCTAAAAATATTCTAAGTGTTCATAATCTTTTTTAATTCCTAAAAATAATATGTAAAAAAAGTTCATAATCTTTTTAATTACTAAAATATTCTGTCTTCATAACTTTTTTAATTCCTAAAATATAATGTAAAAAACACAGTCAAGGCACGTCCCCCATTGAAACGATTTTTTGGTGTTTTTTCTTATGAATTGGCTTAGCCTATATCTTTTTAATATTGATAAATATTTCTAAGTGTCAGAAAAGTTAACGTTAAAGTTCACGTTTTTTTAAGAAATTCTATTAGTGGCCAAGTTCGAGTAGACTTTTTCCACTTTGGCCTTACAAAGAGCAGTAATATGACTATATGTTTAATACAGTCATAAACAGTCAAATATATCTCAAGATCTATTTATCAAGATTTATAAAATATATAAATAAAAATATAACAAACACAGCTGTTTCTTTTACGTCTTCATAATCTTTTTAATTGCTAAAATATTCTAAGTGTTCATAATCTTTTTTAATTCCTAAAATATATGTAAAAAAAGTCCTCATAATCTTTTTAATTACTAAAATATTCTAAGTCTTCATAATCTTTTTTAATTCCTAAAATATATGTAAAAAAAAGTCAAACACAGTCCATACAACATTTTTGTGTTTTTTCTTATGAATTGGCTTAGCCTATATCTTTTTAAATTTGAAAAATATTTTTCAAAGTTCAAAAAAATTCTTAGTTCAGAAAAGTTAAGTTAAGTTAATTTAAGTTTTTTTAAGAAAATTCTTTAGGGGCAAGCTTCGAGTGGAACTTTTTCTTTGCTTACAAAGAGCAGTAATATGACGTTTGTGTAATACAGTCATAAACAGTCAAATAGATCTCAAGATTCATAACTCCTATAAAATATATAAATAAAAATATAACAAACACAGCTGTTTTCTTTTACGTCTTCATTAATTAGTGTTATTTCATCATATTCATCCAAATTTATCCATTTAAAACTGTCATCATCTATGTCCTAGATATTATAATATGAAGAGTAGTTCTAAGTCTTCATAATCTTTTTTAATTCCTAAAATATATGTAAAAAAAAGTCAAAGACAGTCCATTCAACATTTTTGTGTTTTTTCTTATGAATTGGCTTAGCCTATATCTTTTTAAATTGATAAAATATTTCTAAGTTCAGAAAAGTTACGTTAAGTTACGTTTTTTTAAGAAAATTCTTTAGTGGCAAGCTTCGAGTGGAACTTTTCCTTTGCTTGCAAAAAGCAGTAATATGACAATGTGTAATACAGTCATAAACAGTCAAATAGATCTCAAGATTCATAACTCCTATAAAATATATAAATAAAAATATAACAAACACAGCTGTTTCTTTTACGTCTTCATAATCTTTTTAATTGCTAAAATATTCTAAGTGTTCATAATCTTTTCTAATTACTAAAATATATGTAAAAAAAAGTCCTCATAATCTTTTTAATTACTAAAATATTCTAAGTCTTCATAATCTTTTTTAATTCCTAAAATATATGTAAAAAAAAGTCAAAGACAGTCCATACAACATTTTTGTGTTTTTTCTTATGAATTGGCTTAGCCTATATCTTTTTAAATTGATAAAATATTTTCAAAGTTCAAAAAAATTTCTAAGTTCAGAAAAGTTAAGTTAAGTTAAGTTAAGTTTTTTTAAGAACATTCTTTACTGGCAAGCTTCGATTTGAACTTTTCCTTTGCTTACAAAAAGCAGTAATATGACAATGTGTAATACAGTCATAAACAGTCAAATAGATCACAAGAATCATAGCTCCTACAAAATTTATAAATTAAAATATAACAAACACAGCTGTTTCTTTTACGTCTTCATAATCTTTTTAATTGCTAAAATATTCTAAGTGTTCATAATCTTTTTTAATTCCTAAAATATATGTAAAAAAAAGTCAAAGTCCATACAACATTTTGTGTTTTTTCTTATGAATTGGCTTAGCCTATATCTTTTTAAATTGCTAAAATATTTCTAAGTTCAGAAAAGTTACGTGAAGTTACGTTTTTTAAGAAAATTCTTTAGTGGCAAACTTCGAGTGGAACTCTTCCTTTGCTTACAAAGAGCAGTAATATGACTATATGTGTAATACAGTCATAAACAGTCAAATAGATCTCAAGATTCATAACTCCAATAAAATATATAAATAAAAATATAACAAACACAGCTGTTTCTTTTACGTCTTCATAATCTTTTTAATTGCTAAAATATTCTAAGTGTTCATAATCTTTTCTAATTACTAAAATATATGTAAAAAAAGTCCTCATAATCTTTTTAATTACTAAAATATTCTAAATCTTCATAATCTTTTTTAATTCCTAAAATATATGTAAAAAAAAGTTAAGGACAGTCCATACAACATTTTTGTGTTTTTTCTTATGAATTGGCTTAGCCTATGTCTTTCTAAATTGATAAAATATTTTCAAAGTGTTCATAATCTTTTTTAATTCCTAAAATATATGTAAAAAAAGTCAAAATAGGGGCAATATCTATTACTAACTCATAGTAGGAAGCATCCTAAAACCTTAAAAACCACACCAATCGACTTTTCATTCCTTATAACATATGGATCGACACCAATATTAGTATTCCGTGCAATATGAGATGTCATGCTAGAAGTGCTAGAATAAGCTGAAATTTGTAAAATATGTTCCCTTATAAAGGGTACCAAATCTCATTGATTCTACAACAGGATTTAAATAAACGTTAATTAAAGTAATTATTTTCTCTCGATTATGTTTTTCAATGTATTAAGCCAACCGGAACACATAGAAAGACATTTAAAAGCCGTTTAGGGGTAAACGACCTCGTATAAATTCGACTTGATCCATCATTTCTGATTCTAAACTTTAATCTTACTCCTAAACTCCAATATACTAAAATACTTTTAGGGTTACAAAACTCACAACCTGAGAGGATTTGTTACAAGAGTATCAATAGGATTCTTCCATCACTTAAATTCGGTCTTAACGACCTGTAAAAAACTCTTATGTTGCTATTTAGAGCCAAAACAATGTTGCAAAATGTTGCTTTGCAACATTTGCAATATCCGATTTCAACTTCCGGTTTGCGGTTTGCAACATTTTGGCTGCTAGTGTTCCACCCTATACTATATATATATATATATATATATATATTATATATATATATATATCATAGTATATATATATATATACGTTTATATATTAATATATATATATATATATATACAGATAAACATCACGCTCAATTACAGAGCCGTAATCTAAGGGGGGTTGAGCTCAATTAACGTCATAGTAAGACGAAGCCAAACCAAGAGAGAATAGTTTACATTCTCACACCCGACCAGTTGAAGAAACGCAGGAATCCTCGTTCTGTTGGCCGAGTACTGGTAACCACTAAGCTAAATATATATACAATTACATAAAAAAAGCAAAGCTATATATATATATATATATATTATATTATAGTATATTATATATATATATATATATATATATATATATATATATATATATATATTATATATATATATATTTAATATATATATATATCAGTGGCGTATTCGGCGGGGGGCGGCAGGGGGCCATGGCGCGCCTGCCGAATTTACTAGACACTAAAAAAAATTTAAGTATCATATCCGTTAATATATAAAGTGCAGAAGTTAAATTAATTTTATATAGTTCGTCGCTGTTGGGAAAATCTCGTAAGTCCATTAGTTAAAACTAAGCTTGAAACCATCAGAGAAATGCAACATTAGAATTTCAGCTGATTTTTTGAGAATGTGTAAGCGTCTTCTGATCTGAACTGAAGTATTGAAATTTCTGTAACCAAGAATTACAATTTCAAAAATACAGACACAACATTCCTACTTCCTCGACCCACAGCACTTATTATCGCACACTCATTTTTATAAGAAGATTTTCGGATGATTTAATATCAGATTAGAAGAGAGGTTTTTAAATTTTTCCTTGGCATTTGTCATACCGAACGGGTGTAATATGCCATTTGAGAAAGATAAAAGAATGTGTAATATTTTACAAGGGAGATCTCGAAAGCCCAATGAAGATTTAGTAAA
>JABUQX010099479.1:32500-37176 GCA_015478945.1 Trachelipus rathkii
CGTAGAACTCGAATATGAGGATTGTGATTTCGTAAAGGTTGTCTGGAGATCCCACAGAGGGAGGGTGTCCCAGAAGAGATCCATGGAACGCAAAACAGAAGACGATTGAGGATGGAAGAAGGAAGAAGGACGAAGTATGGAGGAAGGAGACTGAGAAAGTGACAGAATTGACACCGTCACCGGTGCTTGAGCCGGTGTGGTGCTGAGTTAGTAAACTTCGTTTAGCCTCAAACTGACATTTCTATTTTTTCAAAAATTCGTTTTCTATAATAACGTCAACTAAAATATATTGTTTGTTATTTTTTTATTTTATTTTCATTTTTTTATATTTATTTTTTTGATTTAAATTTTTTGTTTTCAATTAAATTTTTTAGTTTTATTTTCAATATTTTCATTATTTTTTATTTTATTTTTTATTTCTTTTGCTTAAAACATTTTGTTTTTACTAAAAAAATTATTCTTTTCATGTTTATAACGTAAAAAATTTACGTTTTTACATACTCTTTTAAAGCGTAAATAGTAAATTAAAAACCCCCCCCCCAGAACCCCCCTGGGCCTCCCTGATCCTACTGATTTATTGATCTATTGATCTATTAATCTATTAATCAAGTCATATTTTTTTGCTAAAATTGTTTATGTTTTACATACCCTAAGCAGTAAATCAGTAAATCGTAAATCAACCCCCTCCCTCTACACCCTCCTGTCAATCCATGATCTATTGATCTATTGATCTATTTGATTCAAGTCATATTTTTTTACTAAAATTTTTCTATGTTCAATATACCCTAAGGAGCAGTTAAATCAGTAAATAGTAAGTCACGCACCTCCCTAGACCCCTCCTCTCCATCCGTGTTTTATTGATCTATTGATCTATTGATCTATTGATCTATTAGTCTATTGATTCAAGTCATATTTTTAACATAATTTTTTATGTTTTAACATACCCTAAATCAGTAAATCAGTAAACCAAACACCAACCAGCCCTCCCAACCACATCTATATCTATTGATCTTATTGATTCAATCCATATTTTGTATAATAACACAAAACTTTTATTAAATTTATGTTTATTTGTTAAAATAATTTTTGTTTTTTACTAAATTTTTTCATTCTTGTTCATGTTTAATAACTAAAAAATTTGAACTCTTATACCCTAAAGCAGTAAATAGTAGATCAGTAAATCAAACCACCCTCCCCACCCTCCCACCATGCCCTTGTCAGCCTTCCGCCATGATTTCGATCTATTGATCTATTGTTTCAGGTCCACATTTCGAGTATCATTTTGGAAAAACATAACATACAATCAATTTTTCTTTATACCACTGACCAACGAATATTATGCTACGTAACAAAGTTTACATTAATAAAACTAACATAGCATCATTTGAACTAAGAATATAAGTATCAACGAACAACACACCTTAGTCACGAATAAACTGCTACATTAACTAAGTTTCCCACTTAACAACAGTAAAGTCACTAACATAGCAATACAAAACGTAAACCTATTCACACGTTTTTTTTTAAGCATATATTTAACATACCACAATGTTTAAATTTTTACATTAACAGGCCATAATATTAAACCAAAATTTTATCAAACCTTGTCTAATTATCATCGACCAACGAATTATATGCTAACGTAACAAGTTTTTTACATTAACAATAGTAATATTTAACAAAAATTTGTTCATAATTACCTAACTATATAATTCGACGGATAATTGCAACATACAAAGATTTATCTCGCAAACATAACATATAAATAAGGTTTGAATAAAATATCATAGTAAAGTGGTAATAGTTTACTGATCCTAAAGCAATTAAATTCAGTAACAGATCAGTAAATTAAACACCCAGCACCCCTCCTCTCCGCTCCCGACCTTCCATGAATCTATTGATGTATATTATTATATATTTCGAGTATCATTTCGGATAGACATAGGCATAAAAATATGTTCTTTTATACTAACAAAGAATATAATGCTCACGTAACAAAGGTTTTTCACATTAATAAAGCTAACATAGCATGCAACTGAACTAAGAAATAATAATGCACACAAGACAACGCTAACACCTTCGCACGAATAACTACTACATTAACAATTCCAATAACTTAACAACAGTAAGTAACTAACACTGCATACAAAACGTAACCTATTAACACTTCGTCAAACATATTTCTAACATACCAATGTTAATTTTACATTAACAGGTAATATTTAACAAAAATTTATCATAAAACCATCTAATTATAATACTGACCAACCGAATATAATGTTAACGTACCGACATGGTTTTTTAAATTAAGCATTGTAATATTTAACAAATATTTTGTCATAAATTACCTATACTATCATAATCTCAACGAATATTGGCAAACCTAACAAAGGTTTTATTTTCCAAACATAACAACATAAATAACAACTTTCGTATCCATCCAACATAACAAAGAAATAAGTTTCTTTGAATAAAATATGATAGTAAAAGCGTAATAGTTACTGATTTTAAAGGCAGTAATGTAGTAAATCCAAGCCACCTATCTTCCACCCCCTCCTCCACCATCCTAATGATCTATTGATCTACTGATCTATTGTTTCATGTCATATTTAGAGTATCATTTTTTGGATAAACCATAAATAAAATCAAGTTCTTTATATATAAAGAACTCGAATATATGCTAAGTAACAAAGTTTTTAACATTTCAATAAGGCTAACATAATCCATAAACTAATAAGATAATATAAATGTAGCAACATGAACAAAACCTAGCATACCTAAGTAACGCGCAACGAATAAACAGCCAACTTAACAAGTTCCAATACTTTAACAACAGTAAGTAAACTAAATTGCATACAGATTGTAAGACCTATTCACACTTTTTCAAACATATCTGTAACATATCATTGTTAATTTTTACATATTCTCATAGTAATATTTAACAAAAATTATATCATACTTAACCTTAATTATCATTACCGACGAAACGAATATATGCTAAGCGTAACAAGTTTTCCACATATAAGCTGACATAGATCATAATCTGAAAACTGAAAATTACCCAAATGTACAACGAAAACCTACAATACCTCCACGGTATGTTATGATTTGGCTAAACATTCAACAAAGTTCCTACTTATCAAAGGTAAAGTAGCTAAACAAGGACATACAAAAAACTCAATGTACCCCGCCCGCCCCTTTATCCAACATTCAGCAACGGCTAAACAGGAATTATCCAACAAAATCCTTAATAAACTGACCAATCTATCAAAGATACCAGCATCTTGAACTATGAATTCATACTACCTTCATCTGAACTATGAATTCCAACTACCTTCATTACAAAGTGTAATCATATCAAATATACACATCATTGTTGAAGCTTCATGAATAAACGTAGACATTAGCAAATTCTCGAGGCAACTAACATTAACTCGCAACAACTTAACGCTAAGCTCACGTTTTCTAAAACATCACCAGTTAAACACAGTAATATCCTACGAACTTATGCATTTCTCTAACAAAGTGTTAATTTCAAATTGTGACTGTAATATTAAACACCCAGCACCCCTCCCCTCAAAATAATAATATCGTAATATCTTACTAAACTTACCATTTCTCTAACAAATCAGTGTTAAATTTCAAATTGTGACAGTAATTTTAACAAAACGTAACAGAAATTAACATAGCCTAATATTCTAACACTTATGATGGGTGAAAACCTACAATAGATACTAACATTTGGAACTACGAATAAGACATTAACATTTTGGACCTATGAATAAGTTCTCAACCTACCCCTCATTACACAGCAAAACTCAACCTGTCCCTGCTTTTCAATCATATCATCAGCAGCTAAAGCAGTATTATCTAACAAAATTCCTTAACACAGTGTCAAGACTACTGCAAAGGATACTGCAATTGGTTTATGAATTTGGATACTTCATTTCATCAAAGTGTCCTTGGCATATCAAATATAACATCATTTTGAACTTATGAATAACATGGACTTAGCAAAAATTCTCTGTCAAACTCAACACTAAAATACCTGACGATCATAACAGATAGCGAATAAATGCTAACATAATATTTCCTGAACTAAAAACATATCATGCCTCTTTTATGCACTCACTAAATTTCATCTATCTCTGACCATTTTCAAGTTTTATGGCTCAACCCCATGATATATAGGGCACAGCGGCTCAAAAACTCTGGATAATGGGGATGATACCACCTTCAGTCAGGGTGATAAGTATGCAAGGAGCTATCGATGTTATTAACATCCTTAAAAAAGAGCGGGAAAGTAAATAGCGGGTGGGGCTTAAATGGGTTTCAACCCTGAATGTGTGCCCACCTCACAATTTGGGGACATAGTTCACAGATTCGAACTCAGTAAGCCAAAATACTTAATGTGGTAGGACAAAAAGTTATTACCACTAGAACTTAGAAAAAACAATATAATAACATATATTATATATTTATATATATATTATATATATATCATATTATATATATATTATAATATATTATATATAATATATATATATTATTATATAACCATCCCCTAAGAAAGGTAAATAATATTAATGCTACTCTGGTTACCTCTTTTCTTCGAGAGATCGAGAAAGGGCAAAAGGTCGATCCTATCAATGTCAAACTGACCATTTTTTTGGACT
>JABUQX010099480.1:5000-22500 GCA_015478945.1 Trachelipus rathkii
TTATTTATATATCTATATTATATTATATTATTATATTATATATATATTATAATACTATATATATATATATATTTTTTATATTATATATATATATAAAAGTTCTCTCCCCCAGTAAGTCAAACGAACCTGTCATGTGCGAGTCCATCAAAGAAAGTGACTTTGGTTCCACAGGCCTACGACTATTTCTCTGGCTGACCAGGCTAATATCGCGGAGCCTGAAAGCTTTCTCAATCAGTAGTCAAGCACTATCTACCAAGTACTTCTATTAACTCTGAGTGAGACGATACTAGAGTTTGATAAAGAATAGCTCACTTCCTCCTCTCCAGCCAGTCTCGAAACTGGCCCTCTCGCTTGTCTAAGCGAGTTCTCTCCCACTGAAGCTAGGAGCGCTCTCTCTACTTCTCTGCTTCTTCTATCTCTCTCTCACTTCTTCCTCTTCTCTCTCCTCTCTTTCTTCTTCCACGTTTCTCTCCTCTTCCTCTCTCTCTCTCGTCTCATTTAATTTTAATTTAACTTTAATACTTAATATTATTACTATTAATAACTATAATTATTATTTGATATATAATTATATTATCTTAAGTTATTATAATATATGTGTAATAAAATATATTTTTTATTTATATATATAATATATTATTATATATATATATATTATTTATTTATATATAGTTTATTTTATAGATGATTAAATATATTATTATATATTTATATATTATAATTTTTATATATATTTATATATTATATATATAGATAAATTTGTTGCGTGCAATGAGTGTATTATTTTGTGTGTAAGTCTTAAGTGTAGTTATTTAATTTGTGTGTAATAATTATATTTGCATATTTGTGTATTATTAATATATTTATATAGATATTATGGATGAGTGTATTTTTAGGCTGATTAGGTGTATAAGTATATATTTTTGGATTGGGCAGGTGTAAGTTTAGATGTGTATTAATTATTGATTTTATATTGATATTAATTTTGATACTAAATAGGTATAATATTATTTATAAGAAAAGTTTAACTATATATTTGATTTTTTTCCTTAATTATTTAGTTATCTCTCACAAAAGCTTTAACAAACGTGTTATATTCTAATCTCCCCTCTCAGGCCCATCTTTCAGCAATGGATAGAAAGTTCCCACACATATTCCATAATTGATTTTCTCTTTGTGATATTACTCTCCACATCTCTTCTTTCTCCGGAGAGACGTCCAAGATTCTTAAAGATCCAACCTCTTCTATGCTCTTACTATTAATCTTAATATTTAGTCTTTCTCAGACATTGCTATGGTAAAGCAATCCATATGGAATACCAATGTCATTCAAGAAGTCATCAAAGTTTCTGTGATCTATGACACGATTACGAATAAATTTAACACTTTTTATTAAAATATCATTAGGATGAATCAATTTAAGGATTTAGAAACAAAAGAATGGGTGATATATAATGCAATGCATTCCATAGAGATGATGATCTTTATTCACGGACTGCAATTTTGATTTTAATCTGGAAATTGCACCTAAATCATAAGGAAGCGTTCAGAAGCTTGAATGGGAATCCATAATTGCTCCAGGGATTAAATTTGGGATATGTATGGCGATCTTTGTTCTTATTCTAAGTAATAAGTAGTAAATTATTATATAAGAATTGCATTTCTAAACTCTTGATTAAATACAATGAGTTGTAAAGGATAATTATTTACAAAATAAAGTCAAAGTCGAGAGGTGGGCCTCTGTTACAATAGACTGATAAATGATCGATCGCCGTGGTGTCCCAGATTTACTAAGTAAATCTCCGCTCGCTTTAATTGTCCAAAGATAATTGTAATTATGATAAGTCTTGTGAAAAAATTATAAATTTCAATTATTATTTTAGTGTAGTATATTCATTATATATACATATTAGAATTAATAGTATAAATTTATATAGATATAAATTTTTTTGTTTTTAATTTAACTATTTACACATATTTAATTTCTGATAACTGTATGCTATAATTGGATAGATTAGATATATTAGTTGTTTGATATATTTTAATATATAATATATATAGACTTTATAAACGTTTTATCCATAATAAATGTAATTGGTCTTCGTTGATAAATAGTATGTCGTATAAGATGTAAAAATTGTTAAGGATCGTCAACCTAAGGATAGAAAATCTGAATGTGTCACTTATATTTATATATATTATTATAATTATTTTATTTTATTTATTTTTTTTTATTTTATCTTATATTTTATTTTTATATATTATTTATTTATATAAATTAATATATAATATTTAATATTATATTAGAATTTTTTTTTATTATTTATTAATTATAAAATATTGTATTTAAAAATTTATATAAGTTTTTAATAATATTTTATATTATAAATTATATATATTATATATAATATAATATCCGATCCTATATTATTATACTTAATTCACGTAGTTGTTTATTTAAGAGATAGTAATAAATAAAGTAATATTATATATACTGAAGTTATTACCAATCCACTATATTCCTAAACTAATCTAAATGGCCACTAGTAGTATCCATACAATTGGACTTGCTATTTTCCTCCCCTAGTACTACCTAAACCTAATGTATGGATTTTTGTACCCCCAAAGTAGCACCTAACCACAATGTATTTGTTTCCTAGAAGTTTCAACAAGCTAATAATTATTTATTTAAGTACATAAATAATAAAATAAATTGATAATTATACTATAATATTTATATAATATAATATATTATTATATAAGTATAGATATTAATATTTATATATAACTATAATTAATATATATTTATATAATATTATATATATATTAATATATATAGTATATTATATATATAATATATAATATTATTTTATTAATATAATTTATAATTAATATTTAAAATTAACAATGCAAAATAATTAACATAAACTTTCAACAACAGTTACGTAACAGTAATATTAATTTATCCTTGACCAATAGGCCTTCTTACCATATCGCATTGAACCTCCAACTCATTCATGGTCATTAAATAAATGCTAAAAGTAATAGATTGATCCACATTACAAACCAGGTTTTTAGCTGTATATAATAATATATTAATCTTAAACTATTTAAAAATGTCGGAGCAAAAGTCTAGATAAAAAATACCCTTCATGACACATTTTAAATCGCTTTTGACAATTACTTTTATCAGTAAATAAATATTAAAATAATTATATAAATACTAAATATTCCTTATACGTCAAAACACAAGTATATTAGAATCTAAAAGAGTCTTCGCCTGTAACCCATATTCTATGTGCATATATAACGTATATAATAGGAAATCTTATTGCTTAATAATATCCTTCTCCTTTTAATTAATGTCTTAACATGTACTGATATATAAATTATATAAAGACAAATCTCAATAAACAGCACAAAATCTGGGGCTAATCTCTGAGTGTTAGGCCAATATAGACTGGTCTCATCAGTCAATAGAGTTATTAAGTTAGCGTCCCTTATCGTATGATAGTATATCTATCATACTACTCACATCTACACAGTATAAGCTCTTACTCATCCTCATTATATAGGTATAATGACTCGATATTTAGTTCACTATTTCTTGTAATCTCTCTGCTCAATGTCCTCAATTATAAGTTAATATACGCGTTATTAAATTATGGGAGCTATAATCACTATAATATATAATTTGGGTTCCTGGTCCACAATTCGGTATATATATAAGGCATATATAGCTATATCTGGGTAACTAGTATTATATATATATGGCCTGAGTACTACTAAATACCAGAATAACATATATATAAATATCACTAAAAACACACCCCATAAATACTACACAACTATATAATTCATAGTGCAGATTTTATAAATATCCGAGCGTAGCTATATATACGGAACCGCGAGTAATAGAATAGACTAACAACCATTGTTTTGTAGTATGTATATAGGATTGGAGAAATCCTGGATTGCATGATATTTCCACCTAGTATAGTATTGAGGGAACGGAACGGTACCTACCGCGCCCGTATCCCATATATATTATGATCTAATAAAGCGCGAATATAAGGTTTGGTGAACTACCCTTCTAACTTGGGTGACTGGCATAATAGGTGCAATATATATATGATTATACTACTTAGACTCATAATAATAATAATATATAGTAAATATATAGTATAATGCTTTATTTAGTTATAATACTCAGATTGAGAATATAAAAAAATAGATATAAAAGGACCCCCCTCTCTCTTAGGCCAAGGAGGGTCCCCCATAAACTTTATGCCCTGAGGCCGGATTTAACCTTATATATTTAGTAGTATATTACTATATAATAAGTATATTAGAGTTAGATTTATATAGGTTTTAATATAGTAGTGACCTTTTTAAATAGTAGGTTTATTTAAATAGAAGTAGTATCAAATGTAATATTAGATATATATATATATAACTATTATAAATATATAATAGTTATTATATATATATAGTATATTATTTATTTATTTATAGTATTTATATTAGTTTTATAAAAGATATATTATATATATTACTAATAATATATATACTTAGATAATATATTTGGTATTGCAGACTTATGACATGTGGCTCAGATATAATTGGACTCTCGCATCTCTCCTCTCACGTCGACGCCCTCTAACACTAAATTGTGTTCTGCCTTTTTCACATTAAGAATGTGTGAATATTGAAGATTACCTCAAGTATCATCCGTTGGATTCCTCACTTCTTTATGAGCCACATCGTTTTAGGATGGAATCCTTCTCTTCTTTCTATTTCCCTTGCAATATCAATCTTCCTCTATTTAAGGCTCTACTTCCGTCCCACCAGAGGGATTTGCTTAGTCCTATGGACAGGGTTTACTTCCTATTATTTATTATATTTTTTTCGTGTGGTTCCTTATATTCATTTATTCTTGCCCCCCCCTTAAAAAAGCCCTGCCCGTGAAGTGTGTATCGTTAAAATAATATCATATATAATAAGTAAATATATAATATATATATTATATAAATATATATATATAAAGATATAATATATATATAAATAGTATATATATAGTAGTGTAACTTTGTAGAAGTTAAGAAATTTTATAAAATATTCTTTTCCTCTCTATTAAACAAAAATCATTTCTGGAATATTTTACTATTAGTAAAAGTTTATTTGAACTCCCACAAACACAGCTGAGCAAGCGAGAAATATATATATATATAATGATATATATGATATGATATGATAAATTATATGTAATATATTAATATATATTATATATATGATAATATATACTTAAAAATGTATAAATATAAAAATATATGAAAATATAATATGATTAAAAATAGTATATAAATATTATATATTATAAAAATAATTATCATCACCCACCTTCTCTAAGACTGGAGGTAAAGTGCGTAACATGCACCGAACAGGAAGTAGTAAAATAGGACGCAATAGAAATAGAAGAATCCGAGCCTTACCGCCCCGCTCCCCTTATACCTTTATAAGCAACCGTCACAGTCAGAAAAATCAACCCTAGAGCTCGGGACAGCGACGAACCCTCACTATGGCATCGTCAATGTGGGGTCCCTGGCCCAGGTGGGCAACAATCATACCCCCTCAGAAAACCCTGCCATACGCCTAATTATGCACCTTTCATCTGCCTCTCCAAAACTACATTCTCGCCTTCCAGATTCCTTACTGACTCAATCCACTTTTTCTTCAGTCTCTAGCGCTTCATTCCCAGCATACTCACCACCATACATCCGCTTACCACCAACTGACTATCATCATCCTTTCCACATGACCAAACCATCCAATGTATTCAGTTATTCTCTCATTTATCCCTTTCTTACACCACACAACTCTCTAATACGTTCATCCTCATTTATAAATTCTTCGCACACCTAACACCCCAAGATTTCCAATTCCATCTAACATTTAATTTTAATCATATACTTTTATTCCAGACCTATTGTTGTCCACTAAGCAGAACACAGTGTAACAATATAGCGCCTCATCTAAGACCCTATTCACTTAAACTTAGTCCATACATCCACCAAGATTTAATTGCACAGTCACTTCCATGCCATTTACAGATTTCCTATACACTCTGCATCATCCGCATTCCTTTTTTCATTCAACATATATCCTAAATAGTTTAAACTCACTTGTTATAGCTGCTCGCTCAAAATCTAACATAACTGCACACCGAGACCCCTTCACTCACAACCATAAACTTTCTCTTATCTACGTTTACGTTTTGTGTAGTTTTTAACTAGTTTATGATTAGTTTTTACAGTAAATATACAAATGTCTCTTAAAAAGGGAGGATCCAATATTTGCTGGGGCTGATCCCAGTTATTCAGCCCCACTATAAAAATTGGAACACTTAAATTCAGATTTCAGCCACGATCTTGGACATAATATAAAACACCAGAAAGAAGCTTTTTTGCCCTCTAAAACGTCTTTCCGCGCTGTTTCTGTGGGACTTTGTCATTCTTCAGGAATTTTAATTTTTCAAAATCAAGTTTCTTGGACTAGTTCATATCAACTTCAAAACCGTTTGCAAAGTACTTCTTAAACTGGAAATATGCTAGAGGTCCATTACCTACAAGATTCCACATCTATTCCAATTTTTTGAGTTTGTGCTCAGCGTAGTCCAATTTTCCAAAACCATTTTTTTAATTTAAAATCTTATAAAATTGACTTAATTATGTTCTCACTCAATGATCACATGAAATTTTCAGATGTATTAATCGGCAAGATGCATATTTTTTACTTAGATAATTCTTTTTATATGCAGTAGTTTGATTTGTTCTTGAAACAAATTTCAAAAAAAAAATTTTTAAAATTTTAAAAATTTCTATTGAGTATACAAAAAAACTATAAAAGTAAAAAGATGCTCTCGCCCAATTATACAAGCTCTAAATATTTGATATTAAACTTAAGTATGAAAAAAAAAATATCAAATTTTTCACTTTTTTCAAATAAAATAAAAATGAGTGTGACACTTGGACATTGCTGAGCAACAAAACTCAAAAAAATCGAAATAGCAAATTGATATTTACCGTAATGACAGATCTATAAGATTTCAGGTTAAAACTGTTTGATGTACTTGATAAGATTGATACGAATATGATCAGAAAAAGTCATTTTGAAAAAATTGAAGAATTCTGAAAGAATACTACAGTCAACAGAAAAACACCTGAAAAAACAACGCTGTAAGGATATATATATATATCCTAAATTTTGTGTTATATAGTCAAAATGCTGAAAATTCCGAATTTATATGTCTATTTTTAGGTGGGGCTGAGAACTGGGATCAGCCCCAGCCAAATATTGGATCCTCCCCTTATTAATTCTTGGAATTCTTGCCGAGTCATACTAAATTCATTTCGGAAAATAAATATTTTGATGCAATAAATAGCTATGGCCATCTATCTGCCATGGTAAAAAAAACCAGGTGAGTGAAATTTAACTTCTTCTGCTTCAGACCCTCCTAAAATATATACATTGCTACTAACGTCAAAGAGATACAGAAGAAACGTTGCTATGTAAAAGCAAATAATGCTGTAAAAAGTAAGGCAAAAGATTTCTCTCGGGTATATCAGATCAGAAAATTTAGACTATATTGATCCAAGCTTTATGAAATCTTTTAAATATTAAAGCTTCGGGTCCCGACGAGGTAACATTGCATGTTTCAAAAGCAGGCTTTAAAACCAATTCATATATGTGATGTTAGCATGGCAAATATAAGAAGACTTTGTTCAGTTTCTGTTCTAACAGTACACAAGTACTCTTTATTCTCCCAGAATTTGACGCAGTGGTGTCACAACAAAAGGTTTCGACTTTATTCATAATATCGGCTTCACTGCCAGAAGGTATTTTAGAAACTGCCAGAAGATATTTATTTCCATTTGCACATATAATTACAGGAAGCCTGTCAAACTTCTTTTTTCCATATATTTCCGGAAGGAGTTTTCAATCCCAATTGACGCAGCAAACCCTAACTGCAGCTCTTTATGCACTTTTTTTGCTAATGCTCTTTCTTCTCGAAGCTTTTGACGGTTTCTCCGCGTGGAAGTTTGATTTATGATTAGATTCATCAGTGTTGTGACCTAAAGCTTCTGCAGTTGTCATTAAAATGTTTACAGAGTCTCCTTTACTTACTTTGCGTTTATCTAAAATAGAAACCAACTTTGCGTTAATAAAACTAATAATTCCACGTTTCAATGGGTCAGATGGGCTTACCTTGTATGGGGTACAGACGGTATCTTCGGTTTTATTTTCAGATGACATTTCATTTGCAAATGACTACTCTATATCGATTTTTTCACTTGCTGCCGAATCTTTTTATAATTTTTCAGGTGTTCTTCTTCTTGTCTTAAACGTATCTTTCCTCTTTCTTACTTTTCAGCTGTTTTTTTTATAAATTCCTCCGAAAACACCCTTTCTTCCTTGCTGCCTCTGACACTAAAGAATTTATTTGTCTTCCTCTATTTTTATAAATTCCAAGATATCTGCATGAGCTATATCAAATAGGTTCTACAGTTTTCCTTTAAAACGCTCTTTCTCCTCCTCTGGTGGAGTCTTTCATTTTACAATGCTTCCAGTTTAGATGCAATACTGAGGTTCTCTATATGGTATTCTTGCCTTTTACCAAACTATTACCGATTTAGAACTTACAAATCGTGCACTTTCACGCACATTTGACTTCACACATCTCGTATTATAAAATAATACTTGAAGTTCTTATTTATTTGAGGGTAGTTTGCCACTTAATATTTGATTAGCTTCAGTTTCAGTCGGGTAGATATTACTAGGAAGTTTACATTTAAGAGCCATTTTAAACAAACTGCGACACAAAATGTGAATACTTCCCATGAGCGCTGACCAATACTGAAGTAACTGACTGAACTTCGTGTTTCGTTAACCTTGATGCGTTTGCAGCGCTCTCTACCATGAGTTACTTTTGGCAAGTGATATTAAATAGTTATAACGTACTGTTAGCAAATACTTTTTTTTATTTACAACCATATTCCAAATTTATTATACTGTTTACTGATTTCACCATTATAAACATCAATTATTTTAATACAAGTAGCTCAAATCTTCGATTTTATATTAAAGACTATACTGATAACAGCTTTTCTAGGAGTGTGAACTAGCAGTATCTAAATGACCTGAGGTTTTCTAGGTTACTTTTTATCACCTTGCCCCTAAAAAATCATTCTGAGGAAAAACCTGAAAAAAAAACAAAATCTAAAAAAAAAAAGAACCGCTAATATATAATATATATATATATATATATAATATAATAATACTAATATAATAATATATAATATATATAGAATATACATTATAGTATTATAGTATATAGTATATATATATATAATATATATATTATAATATATATATATATAGTATAATAATATATATAATATCATATAATATATAATAGTATATATAGTATTATATAATTAAATTCATATATTACTTATATGTAATTACGTTTGTTATATTTATTTAATATCGTTTTATTATTTATTTATTATATATTTTATATTATATATATAATATATATATAAATAATATATATAATATATTATTAGCTAATATCATTCGGTTGAATATAGATTTTAATGGTTTTAGTTTAATAATATACTTTTTATATATTATATACAACAATATATTTATTATATAATATAATAATATATATCAAATATATGACAAATATAGCTATATTGTAGGCTATTGCATATTATATATATTCTTTTCTTATTATTTTATCTTTTTGAATCTTCTTTTGTGCGAAAGTAAATAATTTCGTAAATAAGAATAAACACTATCAAGAAATGAGTTGCACAGATTTAGTTAATGTTTCAATCAGTACTCGGATTAACAATGTTCCATAGAATTGTAGTGTGGTGAGATCTCATTATATTTTCTTTCCTATGATTAATATATTCTACTGTAATAACTTTATAAATAAATACCTTTCCATAAGATTGTATACACAGATATTTCTGCTCTTTGAAATAATATTCTGTAAAAGTGAACCTGATGTTGCAAAATGTGAGAATATTGAAGATAGTGCGGTATACCTAAGGTGGTTGAGATCTTTGAGAATTATTGTAATAAATTGGAGAATAACATGACATGGGGGGGCCAAGTTTGAAAGATAAAAGAGGGACCAAGTTTAAGAACTATAAATTTACTAAGTTTAAGAATTGTGCATGTCAAATTGAGAGCATGGAATGTATCAAATATATAAAATAAGTTATACTCAAGTCTATAGAATAAGGAAAATTCCAAAACTGTGAGAATAATGTGGGGCGAACCAATTCGAAGAACTACATAAGCTACCAAATATGGAATAATCAACTTGGAAGAATAATATCGATATAAATATGATGATTAATTAGGGTACGTACTAAATTTGGTAGGGTACCAAATGTGGAGAACAAGAAAGGTGTATTAGAAAGTCATGTCTTAGTATTTTCTACTTTATGATGAAGTTACTCCTCGATTAAGCACAGTAGTGATGGTGTGTGGTAGATATGGTCACTCTCCATTTTACCACCATCACTTCTCAAAAAGTTTCTGTTATGAGTTACTTTCACTATTATTCACTATTATTTCACTTTCACTTTCACTATTATTTCAGTATTATAGCAATCAAGTAATTTAAGCTATGTAGGTGATTAACCCACTCAACAATAACTTGTTTTTCCTTCGTGATCTACCAGACTTCGATTCTATGGTATTGGGGAATGCAAGTTCGGCGTATTAGCGATTGAACTATGAAATACGTTAGGCGTAAATAAGCAATGCTGCTACTGATGGGAGAATTACTTTAAATCAGTATTAAATTTATAATACAAAAGACCATGAGGAGCTTCGCCATCACGAAATTCACTATACGAATTTATAATGTCAATTGTAATTGTATAATTGAAATTGTAATTATAATTGTAATAGTAATTGTATAATACAATAACACAGGCCTGCGACCAAAATGTTCCTGGGGGTTTTATAGGAGGTTGTTAATGAAATTTCTCCTACAAGCATTCATATTGGCTTCAATCAGGTTATTTTTAAGATACGACCTGAGTCTAGAGCATAAGAGCAGTGCCTAGCTGCCGCGGGCGCGAGTGGTTGTGGTGTTGGCTTGTCAACTAAACTAAGTTTCCTTTAATCCATGACTGTTCTCATCTAGGAACAATGTTTAAAGTGTATTTCTAAGCTTTATTTTCTTGTGAATTTTTGCAGCAGAATACATTTACTCCTATTATTTCAGCAAATTTAAAAAGAAGGGCGAAAACAGTTCTTATCGTTTATCTTATTCTAAGTCAGGTAATTTTATGACAGCAAAGACTATAGCCCGTTATAAAGTTCCTTTACCATGCATATTTGGAATAAAGTAGGAGATCAAGACAAAACTTTGCTCCACATATGTGCTCCAGTATCATAGCCTTAAGGCGCTGGAGTGAGAGCAAAACGAACTGTTTGTCATTTGGTGTACCTATGTGTGAGAGAAGGCAAGGCATATACAGACTGCTATTTGCATGACATCCAAGGTGAGATATTACTTTACGAATATGTATTTGACAATCTACAAGGTTATAAAACTTTGTAGCCTGAAATTGTAATTGTGTATAAAATAGGTATTCGATTCTGTTGAGAATGTGGTTAAATTGATACTATATTATAATAATATATAATATATAAATTTATATATATATATATATAATATATTATATATATATATATAGTAATAATATATATATATATAGCATATATATACTAGTATATAAAATTGATTGTATTTAAAATGGTAATTTTTCTGATGAAATTGTTTATAAAATGTGAAACGAGGTCGAGTGCTTCAGGTTGTAAGTGATTACCACAGCAAGTTTTCAGGTAATAAAAAGAAAAGCACACTGAAGCCCCTTATGTTCCTTCTGCCTAAAACACAACCACATGGTCCAGGAGTTCCAGTTTCTTCTCCACCTGAAAATACGAGCTATCAAGACATTAGAGATATAAAGTGGATGAAACTGACACAGTTACATATCAGCCTACGTCTACAAACACTTCGCCAAGACCAATCACTCAAAGTAAATTAAATGACTTGACTTAGAGATCTTGGTCCTTTCTAAAAAGACGCACAACTCTTTTGCATCCGTCTTAGTGAGAACACCCTCTCTCAGAAACTACATACTTTGGTAGAATGA
Source organism: Trachelipus rathkii (assembly GCA_015478945.1). Taxonomy (NCBI): domain Eukaryota; kingdom Metazoa; phylum Arthropoda; class Malacostraca; order Isopoda; family Trachelipodidae; genus Trachelipus; species Trachelipus rathkii. The sequence continues at coordinate 17,252 of JABUQX010099480.1, forward strand.
GACAGAGTTTCGAAGTTCTTTGCAGTTTTGCTTCTGCAGCTATTGTGTTTGCAATATGTAAGGTTTAATGAGGCATTTGCGTTCTACCACCAATGAATGGAGCCTTTCATGATTCTTCAGCAACTGAAAGCATACTCTAATTTGGCCATAAAATGGCAATGCCGTATTTGCCCATTCATCAGTTTAAAGAAGAATACAAAATATGAAGATATTGGATTAAATACAATAAGTCTCAACAAATGTTAATAAGTGGTGACTCAAGGTAAGATTATTCCAGTTTCTTCTGTCATTAATAATCTTCATTTTAAGAAAATTACCTATGAAAAATATAAGTTTTTAAAACCATGTACTCAATATGCAACATAAGAAAGTTTTTCAATTTATCTTCACATTAATGTATTTTTAAGATTAATCTTTCTTCAGGTGTGTCCTCTTTTTGGATGCAAGGAGGCACACAAAATTCCTTCGCTGTTGTTCTATGGATTAGCCGTGCTAAGCTTCACTATAAGCAAAAAAACTGCCAGCTCGAGAGACATTCAAAATTCGGCTTGCAAACGTGGTAGGCTGAACTCTATCCCCCCAAAATGTTTACTGCCTCTCTTTCTATAAATTTAGCTGATGAAGAATTTGGTCAAGCACTGTATAAAGAAGGCAAGTTTTTAGTATCACAATTCACAATATTAGGAAGATGCAAAGCTCCATGCAAGCATATTTGACGGTCCCCAAATTAAAACTCTGTTAAAGGACATTTTATACCAATATGGAAGCCAGTGAATAAGATGCATTGGCGATTCGTTTGTAAAGAATTGCGGTTTCTGGGAATAAAGAAGCTCAGAAAATATGTCACATGTAAATAGCTTGAAAAGCTCGAAAAAATGAGCTCGCATGTCCGATAAATGCATTTTCTCCATTCAACATTGATATCTTTTCCCGCAAACTTGTGAGATTACAGCGAGGACAAGGAAAATATTCACAAGACATAAAGACGTGAACAGATATTCAAGACCTGGACTCACATGTTAGGCTGACTATTGCTGTTTTCTAAACGACGAACAACATGCTTCACAAACGAATCATCAAGGACTCGTTTCTTGGAAAATAGTTTATTGCACGTCTTGGGTAGGCATAAGTAGTCTGTAAGTTTAAATTTAATTAAAGGAAAGTCGATTGAGTCGGTATTTTTATTTTTCCCTGCTTACAGTAATTGTAAATATTAATAACTTAGATATAATACGAATTTCTAAATTCAATTTTAAAGAAGTAGGCTGTATCTCAAACCAACCTGATTGAGCAAATGAATGTCATTTTCAATTTAGGAAGAAATCTTTAGGATCACTCAGAACAGCCGAATTTTTTCAATCAGGCCTGTATAATTGTATATTTTATGTCAATTTAAAAATGGGCTTAGTATTTTTGATGCCTAAAAATTTTAAAGTTACGTTATTTTCTCTTTAACTTCAATCAAAATTAGTCTGGTCCAGTTTCATGTCCGACTTTCGTAATAGAAGGCTTGTAAACGATAATTTGTATCCATGAACTCCGATTTCGAGGTTTGTAGTGAGTGCAAGTGGAGTGTTAATTAACACGTATAATTTGAGATCATTGTCTTCATTAGCCATGAAAGGAATATTCATCGTTAAGAGTCGTTCTCTCAACTCACTATAATGGATGGACCTACGAAAACAAACAAAAATCCTTCTCTAATCTGATTTCTCATATCTGCTCACAATTACGCACTGATTTGAATATCAAGGCTTCATCTCTCTGGCAAATCATACCACAGTCACTAAGAATACTGAACACAGCCTCTTAATGTTTATTACTTTTATAATTATGTAAGATAGCAGACTCGGCATAAACTGAAACAAAGTTGGCATATTTTAGCAATTTAAAACGAGATCAGCGAAGACTTCTTATGCTTTTATCTCCGTGTAAGTCAGCAAATAGTCTACTCGTGTCAACTCAACAGCCATATATAATATAATTTATATATATATTTATATATATATAATATATATATAATTATATTTATACTACTAATATATATATATTATATATATTATTATATATTTTATAATATATATATTATATTAATATATATATATATATTACCATTATTATATATATATATATATAATATTAAATAATATATCTATATATATATATATATAAATATATTATATATATAATATTATATTAATTTATTTAAATATTTATTTTAATATATATATATATATATATATATACGATAAATTAATTATATATATATATATATATATAATATATATATATATATATATATTATGTTATATTAATATATAATATATATATATATATATAGTATATATATATAATAATATATATATAATATATATATATAATATATATAGTATATATATATATCTATATGGCAATTTTCATAAGTACTTTACTTGTTACTTTTACTTGAATCCTGTACTGTGTACTTTCACTTGTACTTGAAAATCAGAGTAATTGCTTGCATTTGATTCTTGAACAAATTGAGTATTTACTTGTATTATAATTGAACAATTGTGGAGCTTGCTTGTACTTGACAAAATGTCTTAATTCAAGCCTGATTTCAGTAGTATCCATTATATTAGTAAATTATATATATATATATATATATATATTATATAAATTATATATAATATATATATATATTAATTATAGTATTATATATATATATATATATATATATATATGATATATGTATTACCAAATATAGAACTACTATTTCTTTATTCCTGCTATTCAAAGTTTAAAAATGTTTATTCTAAGGGACCAAAGTTTTTTACTTTCCGCAAAGCCCCGAAGTGATTTTGTGTCTTACACATTCCAGGAATAGAGCTTATACATATTCATCCTATCTATCCTATTTCTATTATCTTCATCTTATCTATCTATATTTATTATCTATCTATTATCTATTATCTAACTATCTATCTATCTATCTATCTTATTCTGTATGCTTTAGTAATATCTACTATCTTTTAATCTCCTCTCTCTCTTCTCTCTCTCTCTTCTCTCTCTCTCTCTCTCTCTTCTCTTCTCTCGTCTCACCTCTCTCTCTCTCTCATTTTCTTATTTATTTGCTGATGATTTCTGATGCACATATAAAATTCATTCCCTGAAGATTTCAAACAACTCTGGAAAAAAATAAAAATAAATAGACAAATATATTCAGAATTCTTATTTTCAATTGGTTATATTTTTTGGGTTTGACAGTTTGAGTAGTCTCTAATAAAGGTTTTTAGATAACTGTCAGAAATTAAAAATGGCTGAAAGGAAGGCTCTCTATAAGAAGTATTTACTATTTAATAAGGTTTGAATGTTTAATAGAGACTTATATAGATTACTTCAAATAAAATGCTAAAAAAAGGACTACTTTATTTTTTTTTTTTTTTTTTTTTTTTTTTATAGTTGTCACTACAATCACGGCGGCCTATTCAAGGAGGGTGTTACCGTCTCGCTGCTCACACTACGAATTACGCAGTATGAGCACAGACCAACGCTTTTGAAGTGAGTTAGATTAAATTCAGTAGGAAATAAGAAATGAAGAAGAATTTCACAGAACAGAGGTGGCAGGAAGAGGAACATACCGCAGCGAGAACTAGACTAGATTACCAATATCCACCAAACCATGCGAAGATAGAGACCCCTGTGATACCGTCGTCGTAATGGGGTGGGCGAATGACAAAGCTTCCCTCGATCACCTGACACATCGTACCTGCGTTACTTTTAAGGTCGAACAAATTAAAAGAATTAGATCAGTTCCATATAAATTCCAACAACATAATCTTTTTTGTTAATAATATTACAATAATTTTTTAAAATTTAATAATATTTTTATTCGTAAATTACTATTTTAAGGATAGTTTCTTTTAAATCGTTATTAAGATTGGGCATAAGCAACATGCGGAGCATCATTCCATTTGATAGAGTATATTTTTCATAAATATTTAGTTAAAATTAATGTTTAGCGTTAATTATCATATTGATAAAAAGCAATTAACACATAAAATATGAAATCTTTGCCACCTCTTACTTATAGATCCCACGAAAGGTTGAACATCCCTCAAATAGAATTTACGAAAGGTTGGTTACTTTTCATGTAGATCCTATTAAAGGTTAGTCATCTCCCTCTTATAACACACAAAAGGTTGCCCCTCATCAGGCAAATCCCATGAAAGCTTGGCCACATTTCATATAGATCCTACAAATATTAGCTGCTCCTATTATAGATCCTTTAAATGCTTTGTCTACCCTCACATAGATACTGCAAATATTTCGTCACACTTCATTGAGATGATACGAAAGTGTGACCATCTCTCATAAAGACCCTATAAAAAGTTTTCACACCTAACATAATTCCTATAAAAAGTTGTCCTATCATTCATATAGATAATTCGAAGGTTGGTGATCTCTATTATAGATCCTACGAAATGTAGACCACCCTTCATAAAGATCCACCAAAAGTTAGGCAACCTTTTAAATATCCTACAAAAGCTTGGTCATCCTTCAAATAGATATTACAAAAGGTTTGTCAACCATCACATAGATTCAAAAAAGGTTGAACACCTCTCATTTAGATCGCACAAAAGGGATCCCACTTTCATAAAAATCCTATTTAAGGTTGGTCAACCCTCACAGATTCTACGAAAGATTGACAACCTTTCAAATAAACCATTAAAAAGCTTTGACATCATTCAAATAGATCTACAATTTCTTGGCCACTCCTATCCTACAGAAGCCTGACCACAGCTTATTTAAATTCTAAGAAAAGTTGACAACTCTTTGTGGATTTTATTACAGGCTGGCCATCTTACATGGATATTAACGTAAGGTTGGTCGCCCTTCATATAGATTCTACGAAAGGTTGGACACCCTTCATATAGATCGTAAATTCTATGAAAGGTTGATTTGGCCACCCTTCATATAGATCTTTGAAGGTTAGCCACCATTAATAAAGATCTTATGAAAAGTTGGCCACACCTCATATATATTCTACGAAAAATCTGACACCTTTCATAAATATTCTCAAAAAGATAGCCCGTTTCATCTTAATCCTATGATACAAAAGTCTGAACATACCTCACATAGAGTGTACGCAAAGCTGGCCACCTTTCATATAAATCATTAAAAGGTTGGTCACCCTACAAATATAATTAGATCCTAAAAGAGGTTGGCAACCATTCAAATAGCCGTTACGAATGGTCATCTATCCCTCA
>JABUQX010099480.1:27500-37761 GCA_015478945.1 Trachelipus rathkii
AATCGTTAGAAAGAGATTGCTGTAGAAAAAGGCAGGTTCAAGGAAAAACGAGAGCTCGAACAGACATGACCAGTCAGAAGAAAAGGGAGCGTTAAAGACAGCAGAAAAGGCGGGCTAATTCCAATTGTGAAACAATTCGATTCTGTAGGTAGCCAAAAATATATCGTTACGTCATGACTCGGTCAATCGAACTCGCCTGGCCTGTGGGTAAACGATGGCCATTTTCGGAGTCTTTTTAAGATATCGCTGCTAAGTTGTGAGAACATGTTCGTGTAGAACAATTTTAATACCTAGTCTAGAAATTGCCATGATATACCAGTTCCCAACAGTTCCAAAATGCTCTAATTCAGCATACTGCGCATCCATTCAACTTAAAAATTGTCCAAAACAAACAAAATAAACAGTAATTTTTACTTGTCGTTAGCGATGAGACGAAGCGGATGTGTAACAGAAGAAACAATTTTCGCTGTGTGTGCGTTTGTTGATATTGATACTCTTATCGCCAAAGAAGATTTTTTGTGTTTTCGTCTCAGTAAATGATTTGAAGGGGAAAAAAGTCTTGTAAAATTAATTGAAGAAAAAAGTAAAACTGAACTTGTTTGGATATGAATAATCTAAGAGAACAAGAATATGATTGTGCAGCAACAATGAGGGTGAGTTTAGGGCGTTCAGAGCAGAAGTAAAGAAAAAATATCCCAAAGCCTATTTATATTTACTGCGTTTTGCATTGCTTAAATTTATGCCTCACAGACGCTTCTAAAATTCAAAATATTCGAAGTGCAATTGGAATAATAACATAATATTGTACTTTTTTTCTTTCAAGGACTAAGAGAACAAAAGTTCTTTAAGAAAAAAAAGAACTTATTCCTAAGAGTAGCAAAAAGAGATTGATAAAAGTTTGCGAAACTCACTGGCGCCAACGGCATGAATCGGTTTTATTATTTAAAGATATGATAAATCCGATAATAGCAGCTTTAGAGCAAATAAAATGTGAAGTTGGAGATTAGTCAAAAAATGCTACCTTAAATCTAAACAATGGTTATTTGTTTTAAACAGACTATTAAGTTTTAACACACAAACTTTCAAATGATGGCAGACACACGCTATTGATTTGCCCGTGAGTGCAGTATAGAAGATGAATCTAGTTAAAAAATAAGCTGTGAACAATCAGAAAAAATGGAACATTAGAATTTCAGCAGATTTGAAGAATGTGTGAGCGCATCTGAATCTGAGCTGGGTATTGAAATTGCATGTACCAAGAATTAAACAATTTCCAAAAATAACGACCCCAACATTCCTGCTTCGACCCACAACTTAATATTCCACATCCATTTGTTTACCATTTTTGGATGATTTAAATCAGCATTAGGAGAGATGGTTTTTAAATCATAACGAATTTACTTGCCCTTCAATTTGTCATCACAAAACAGGGTTATGTGTCATATTGATAAATTACAAGATCGGGAACGTTTATAAGGAAGAATGAAGCACAATTGATAGATTTAGTAAAAGTAGAATGGAATTGATGGAAGTTGAAATGGCATCACAGCACAGAATACCCAAAACAGGCAATAGGACGACTAGCTTCGTGTGTCGCTTAACAATTCCAAATATTTTCATCTTTGGAAGCTTTCAAACCTAATTGAGAAATACTCTTGGAGATGAAAAGACTTAGCTGGACTTTGTGCCTTCCTCTATATAGCAAGCGAAATTTTCTACATAAAAATTGAATGATGTTATCCTCGACTTTTCTCAATTTTATCCCGAATAAGAATGTAACAATTCCGTCAGTTTATTTGACGGAATTTACATAAATTGCGTCAGTATTGATGTACTGTAATGTTTATATAAATTGCGTACAGTTCATTATATAATATGATATAACAGAGCATTTATATATAATATATATATAGTATAATATATATATATATATATTATATATATATAAATATATATATATATATAGATATATAGTATATAATATTATATTAGTATTATATTATATATATATAATTATATATATATAATATATATATATATATATATATTATATATATATATATATATTATTATATATATATATATATATATATATTATAATATATAATATAATATATATATATATATTATATAATAATATATATTATATATATATATATAATATAAACAAAAAATAGATGTTTTATATATTAAATAATAATTAAAATTATATAAATAATATATATATATATATATATATATATAGTATATATATATATTATAATATACTATATATATATATATATATTTATATATATAGATATAGTATATAAATATTATATATATAATATATATTATATAATAGTATATATATATATATATAGTATTTATATATATCTATATATTATCATATATATATAAAAATATATATTGTATTATTATATATATATAATAATATATATATATATATATATATATATAATATATATATATAGTATATATACAATATATATAGTATATATATAATATATATATATATAATAATATAATATATATATATATAATAATAAATATATATATAATATATAATATATATAATATATGATATATATTAGATAATATATATATATTAGTATATATATATATATTCTCACCTGTCACCAATCTCTGTAGATGCATGCATTCTGTCCAGTTGTTTGCACGACCTCTACCACTTCTTCTGTTCCATCACATTTCAGACGCTCCACATCCTGGACGCTCCTTCCTCTCTTCACCATTGCCGCGCTCACGTTGTCGCTCCATCTAACTTTAGGTTTTCCGAAACTTCTTCTTCCCGCCAGATCCATTCTAGATTATCTTCTGGCACTCGATCTCCTCCATCTCTATAAAAGTCCACGATACCACCGCAGCTGTCCCCTTGCTCCACAAGCTCCAACCCCGCTACTCACGCCTAAATCCCGCCCTAACATCTCATTTCTCCTCCGTCTCTTCATTGTCACTCCGTCTGATCAGATCGCAACACGCGATCTCGCACGCCTCCAACTTGCTCTTATGCTCTCGTATAAAGAGCCCACGCTCAATGCCATAATCAAGCAGTTGTCTCTCATATATACTTGGTGTACATCCTCATCTTGACTCGCTCGAAAATTGCTCTTTTCCTTTCAACAATGGGAACGAGCATTCTACTGTCCCATTAAATTTTAAAACTTCTCTTATTAATCCAAATTGTGTCGTTTTCCTCACTATAGTGTACCCCCAAATATTTAAACTGTGATCCGTTTCTCAGTCTTCCCCACTCAAACTTACCTCTTAGGGACATCCCACCACCTCCCATCACATTCACTTGTCTTCCCACCGATTTATCCTCATACCCCTATCCTCCAACTTCCTCTTCAACCTCCAGAATAAGTTTTCGCACGTCTTCTATGATTTGTATGCAAACAACACCAGTCATCCGCGTATCCAACACATTCTCATTCTCCACTCTGTTCCGCACCGATCTCCAGCAACTGTCCATGTATAATGAACAGAATTGGATACAGCACGCTCCCTTGCTTCACCCCTTTTGTGACATCAAACCATTTTTCCCCTCACCGGACATAGTCTTTACTTTGCACTTACTGTCTACATAAGTGCTTTTATCTTCTGTTTAACAAATTTCTCAGAGTTATTCCATACTCTATTCTTCTCAGCTTCCGCTCCACAATAAGCTCCTTGGGCCTCTATCAAAAGCCTTTCTAGGTCTTAAGAAAGGCTGCATATGTATTTTATTAAATCCCAATTCTTCTTCCTTATCATCTTACAAACGAACACCACGATCACTTATAGTCCATCTCCCCGGGTCTGGAAACATGTTGCCACTCTTCTAGCTTATCTTCCCACCTCTCTCAGTCTTCTCTCCAATATACTCTCATAGATCTTTGCAAGATGCGACATTAATGCAATCCCTCTATAGTTTCCCCATACTGTTTTATCTCCTTTTACATATATATATATATATATATATATGTATAATATAATATATATTATATATATTATATATATATTATATATTATAATATATATATATATAGATATATATATATTATATATAATTATAAATAATATTATATATATATATGATATTAGTATATATATGATATATATAATAATATATGACTTGGCCGCTGTATTTTTTTGAGTAAGATGAAATGTTTATACCCACCATTCGGGTGATCACTTATGGAAAAAAACCTCACACTGTAAATTTTCAAACATTTTGATAATGTGTAGAGTAGGTCCAGCCATCACAAGTTTTCTCCAGTGCAGTGCAGTCATATTGACTCTATTGAGTGAGGGGTGCGGTCAGATTGTTGCTCCCGATTTCTGTTTAAATGTGTTGGTTCCCATGCCTTGCATACCGATACACTTGCTAAATATCGGCAGCATTAAATTTGATTTATTTAGTGAGTGTGTTTCAATACTAAATCAATCTTTTTCTCTTTACAGGTATACTATTGTATTTTCATTTTATAGCTACTATCAATATAGTTATAACTAGTGACCAATGGCTGCAGGCGATACTGTTACTCGTAGTAAAGATAGATACTTTCTCTTAGATTTCATTGTCAAGGAATTCTATGGTAGTAAGCTACCATCCAATCGTGATGCTTTGGGTGTGTTTCTTAGGCGTCATGTTGAAGAAAAAGAGACAATAAGCGAATCTGCAACAAAGCCTATCAGAGATCTTATTCCTTTTTGGGTAGGAAAGGCACGAATTCCAGTACGGCCCGAACATCATGCTATAAAGCAACTTGAGAACCTTTTTCAAACTTGGAAAGATCTGAAACATCCTAGAAATCGACGAACTCCAGCGGAGATAAAGAAAGAAGAAACATTTGTGGATAATTTGGATACCCTCTTTGACATATCTCATGCTAAAGCGCTAGATAAGATAGTTCTTCAAGAAGACAAAGAATTTCTCCTTGCCCAACGAGAGAAAGGACGGAACGGAACTATAGGATTTGCAGATAAGACCTTGTCTGCAAAGGAAGAGCGAATTATACAGAAAAGAAAAGCTGAAGACATGAGTAAAAAAAGGAGTAGCTAGAAATGTGAAGCATCAACTTTTAAAGAATTATTCCTGCATCTTCTAGCAGCAGTTAAAAGGGAAACAGCAAAAACAGTAGTGAAGGCAACATATTTAAATTATCTGATGAAGCGGATGAACCTCGCCCAAAGCTTTCTAGAGCTAAACATAACATAGTTATGGCATATCAGATAGAAAAGCCACAATTGTTCTGACTGAAACAGCTATTAGCCTTGGCCATGATCCACATAATCTAGCGTTCAAAAGAACAACTGTGGCTCTTTCAAGACAGAAGGCAAGAGCTTAATTTGCTCAGAAAATTAAAAAGAGTTTCATGCAAATGAAGCAATCACAGTTTACTGGGATGGATAGCTTTTTCGATATCTGACATCGAAAAAACATGTGGATCGCCTTTCCATTCCCATATCTGGCTCGGTATTAATAAACTTCTTGGTGTTCCCAAGCTAACTTCTGGAACTGGTGAAGTACAAGCCCATGCTATAGTTAATTCTCTATAAGAATTGAGAGCATCTGAAGCAGTGACAGCAATGCGCTTTGACACAACTGCTGCAAACAAAGGATGTCGGAGTGGTGCATGTGCTTTTCTGGATCAGATACTTGCTAGGGATTTGCCACATCTTGCTTGCCGTCAACATATCATGGAAGTTGTTTTAGCTGCAGCTTTTCAATCCACCATGGGAGGAAGCTCTGGTCCTGAAGTTTTCCTTTTCAAGCTATTTCAAGCCCAATGGGAATCTTTTGATTCTACATCTTTTTGAGCCAGGAGTTGCAGAAGTTAGTGTCAGTGCAGTGATTCCAGACGATGTTTGACAACAAACACTGAAGTTTGCAACCAATCAATTGCAGAAGATACAACCTCATGATGATTACCTTGAGCTTCTGGAGCTTTCAATTTTGTTTCTTGGAGATGCTTCACCTCGTGGTGTAAAATTCAGGGCCCCAGGACCGGCGCATTACTCACGTTGGATGAGTAAACTCCTGTATGCTTTCAAAATTTATGTTTCGGAAACAGTTCAAACTCACAGCTGAGAAGAAGGATCTCAAGCAGCTATGCATTTTTGGAATACTAGTATATTTTGAGGCATAGTTGGACAAGAAGCTCATCAATGTGATTTGCACTTAACAAAGTCCCTGCTTCAACTACCCAATGCAGCCATTTCCAAAGCTACATCAAACAAACTGTCTAAGCATTTCGGGTATTTGTCTGAGGAGCTATTGGACCACAATTTCTTTGATGATGCTGTTCCTCCTAAAGTAAAGCAGCGCATGGTTGGCAAGCTTCAGGGTGGAGACAATGAGGAGGAACATCTGAAAAGACCTGAATATCAGGCTTCTTTCTAAAAAGATAAACACCTGGAAGGTTTCATTACTCAGGAGACAATGAAATTCTTCAATAAGCTTCGACTGAACACCAGCTTTCTAAATGGAGATCCACGAGTCTGGTATAGAATAGATATCTCCAATCATATAAAACAATCGTAAAGAGCTTGAAAGTTATTAATGATAATGCAGAACGTGGAGTTGTACATATGCAGTCGTATAACAGACTCTTGACGAAAGATGAACAACAACTACAATTTCTATTGCGAGTAGCCTCTGAGCATCGACGCATCTACCGAGGTGTTCGTAAAGGAACCCTCATTCAACCCAGGCAACAATGAGCAGAGTAGTATCTGTGACACCCCTGCCTTGGGCAGCTAATTTGTACAGCAGTGTTTCTGAGGCAAGTGGATCCAATTTATGGGGTGAGAGCTATTAAAAAAATTATTTGATATTTGCCGTCAAATAAGGGCCTATAATATATATATATATATATATATATATATATATATATAATAATAACGCATAATATATATATATATATATATATATATATATATACTCTTAACATATAACCATATATATATATATATATACTATATATATATAATAATAACCATATATAAATACACGCCCATATCAGAGGCGACTCCACACTGGAAACTTGCTCGAGCTTGGCCGAGGTTATCCTGGCTTAAACGATGATTTTCTAAATTTCAAAAGAAAAGCTTCCGATAAAAATTCTCTTATTTTTGGAGAAAATTGGCCATATATGAAAGAAAATATTACATAATAAATATAAAAAGATTATTTAAAGTATAAACAAAAAGTGTAAGAATCGTTGCCATTGAATAGTGCTATTTTTTAAAACGTGACGGCTACAGTCATCCGAAATAGCAGAGTTAAAAATTTTAAGACAGTGTTCGCTATACACATTCGCAAATTTATCATTTTTACAAGTTGTTGTTTTATTTTTGGGAATCTAATAAAACACTCGTTTTATTTAAAAAACTTAAAATAAACATTTATTTGTTCTTAATGCACATTTCACATACCAAAAAAATTTAAATTCTAATACTTCAATAAAAAAGCTAACTTGAAATACTCAAGTTAATGATGGAATTTAATTTTCAATTAAAGAAAACTTTTTCAATTAGCAATAACTTGTGAATAACTTAATGTGAATTTAATTTGGTGTTTATATATATATATATATATATATATATATATATATATATATATATATATATATATATATATAGAAAAAACATATATACTATACTAATAATAAACCCTTAATATATGGGAACAACAGCAGCCATATACCAACCTTAATAACACTAATATTTATATATATAATATATATATATATATATATATATATATATATATATATATATATATATATATATATATATATATATATATATATATATATATATATATATATATACAGGGTGTTCGATTAATATGGGAACAAACTTTGACAGTGAATAGAACAAATTTATCTTTTTCACAAGTTGTTGTTTTATTTTTGGGAATCTAATAAAACACTCGTTTTATTTAAAAAAAAAATAAAATAAACATTGACTATTTGTTCTGAATGCACATTAATAACTAAAATTTAAATTCTAATACTTCAATATAAAGAACTACAACTTGAGAAATACTCAAAGTTAATGATGGTTATTTAATTTTCAATTAAAGAAAACTTTTTCAATTAGCAATAACTTGTAAATAACTTAATGTGCATTTAATTTGGTGTTTATATATATATATATATATATATATATATATATATATATATAATATATATATATAATATAATATATATATATATATATATATATATATATATAATATCATATACGTAATAACAATAATATATGTAATAATGTATTGTGTAATATATAGTAAATATGCGCTAACAGCAATAATATGTAATAATATATGTAACATATATATATATACTAATATATATATAATAATATATGTATGTAATATATAATATGTATATATATTATATATATATGTAACTATATAATAATAATAATAGTATGTAATAATATATATATATAGCATATAATAATATAACTTAAATAATAATAATAATATGCATAATAATAATAATATATATATAATAGCCAATAATAACCAACCAATATATAATAGTAATATGTAATAATAATATGTAATAATAATAATAAATGTAATATTAATAATAATAATAATGTAATATATGTAACAATAATATATATATAATAATATATAATAATAATAATAATAATATAATAATAATATACATATAATATTAATAAATATATATAAATTAATATATATATATATATATAATATATATAATATAATATATATACTAATAATAATAATATATATATATAATATATAATAACTTCAATAATATAATATATAATAATAATAATAATAATAATAATATGTAATACATAATATTAAAATAGGTATATACCAATAACCAATAATAATAATACTATATATATGTGTAATATATATATATGCAACAACCAGCAACAACAGCCTTGTAATATATTTATATGTTTATGTAATATATATAACATAATAATAATAATAATAATAATAATAGTAATATATATATATATATAGTAATAACCAATAATAATAATAATAATAACCCAATATCAGTTATCAATATAATATTATTAATAATAACATGAACAATAATGCTTAATAGCAATATAATATTAACTATATATTTATGTTTAATAATATAATATATATATTCAATAATAATAAATAAATATATATATATATGTATATAGTAATATCTATTTTTATATATACCTTAATATATATATGTAATAATATGTAATAATGCGATTGTTTCGCTCTATATATACTATAATATGGATTAAAATGAAAATAATAATTTAATATTAGTAAGCGATTAATAATAATTGCAAACTAATATTTTTCAGCCAATAATATAAATCTTTAAAGTGGACTACTATAATATATTTTACTTTTTAAAACTTTAACCAACAGAGAACATATTTAAATCATATATATATCTATTTATTTATGTGGGTATATTTAAATATATATATATGAGTAACTAATATTCTTCTTAATAATACTCTTTAATTATATGTAATAATATGTCAATAATAATAATATAACAATAAATAATAATATCTTCCAACAATAATAATATCTAATGCTATGCTCTAGATACTATCAGCAATAATATGTAATGGCACCCATGTATGCCAGTAATGTAATAGTAATAATATATAGCCAATATAATAATATGTACTTGCATATATATATAATGTAATAGCAGCATAATATAGTAATATGTAGTAATAATTTTACATATATAATATATGTATATGTAATAATAATAATAGTAATAATATGTAATATATAATATATATATCTTATAACATAATATATGTATATAACCCAATAATAATATGTATAGCATAGGTATATGTAACATAACCAATATGCTCTTTGTATATTGTGTAATATGTAGCAATAATAGCTAATAATATAACAATAATAACTAATAACTAATCTTCCCTCTTTACCATAATATATATATATATATATATATATAAGAAAGAGCACACATATGTACTAAAGAGAGTTCGGAGTCATACATATATATAATATATGTATGATGTAATAACTATATGCATAATAATACTGTATATAATATATATATGTAGTAATAATATATATATGTATATATATATATATTTGCTATATATATATATATATAACATATAATAATATATAATATGTATATATATATATACTGCTGTAATATATGTATAGCATGTATGTATATATATAACATATATGTATATATAT
>JABUQX010099481.1:2500-45000 GCA_015478945.1 Trachelipus rathkii
ATATATATAATATAATATATATATTATATATAAATAATATTTATATCATTCAGGAGATAAGCTAACAGATTATTAAGAAAACTGAAAAACTCTAGAATAATTAATGACGATACATACAATTCCCTTTATTCATCGGGTGCTAAACCAGGGATCTTATATGGACTTCCAAAGGTTCATAAACCTGATTGGCCAATTCGTCCAATTTTATCTGCTATTGGCACAGTAAATTATAAACTTTCAAAATTCTTTATTCCTATACTGGATAATCTAACTAAAAATAATTATACTATTAAAGATACATTCTCTTTCGTCGCCGAAATTCTTAAATCTTCGGATGCCTAACAAATATATATATGCAAGTTTCGACTCGAAAGTTGTTCACTAAACCTGCCTTGAAGAAACAATTGGACATCATTCTTACTCATTATGCCGAATACATCCACTGTGTTAACGGAATGGATAGATCAGTTTTGCAGGATTATTAGTACATAGCAACAAAAATATAATATTATTTTATTTGATGAGAAAATTTATATAAGCAAGTCTGATGGTGTTGCAGGGGTAGTCCTTTGGGGCCTCGACTCTTAAGTAACATTTTCATGTTGCTATTTTGAATCATTTTGGCTTAATGAATGCCCGGAGGAATTTAAACCGGTTTCTATAGATGGTATGTAGATGACTTTTTTTTACTTTTTAAATCCAGACACCAAATTGATTTGTTTACCAAAATATTAATTCAAAACACCAAAATATATTTCACAGTGGATATTGAAGAAGGAGACTCCTTGACATTTCTTGATGTTAAAATATATATAAGGAAAACAACAAATTTCACACAAGCGTTTATAGGAAACCAACATCACAGGATTAACAAACTACAATTCAAATCATTTATCCCGCATGTATATAAAATAATTTACTTAAAAACCGCTTTTCGATAGAAGCATATTAAGATCTCATCTAAAAATATAATCTATTAATGTATTGGACTTTCTGGCAACTATATTCTGATGACGATTTCCCAAGTTTTATCATTGACACATATTTAGAAGCAACAAATTTTGCGTTAAATTTCAGCAAACATCCTGCACTAAATTAAATGTACCTAAAGAATTCTGCTATATGAAATTACCTTTTATGGGAGAGTAGTTGGGAAATTGAACGCAGAATTAAAGGAATTTTAAAATCAAATTACCCCAGTTCAACTTCAGATTAGCTTTTTCAAATGAAAATAAAATTGGAAAATTCTTCAAAGTTAAAGATGAACTTCCTTTACCTTTATGTTCATCAGTGATATACAAATACAAGTGCGGTGACTGTGATGCCACCTACATAGGAAAGACTACTCGTAGTCTTTCTATTCGCATTGCTGAACATAAAGGTATCTCCTATAGAACTTTGGAACATTTGCACCATCCCCCTTATTCTGCGATCAATTCACATTCTCTTCAGAAAAATCATCCTATACAGGATTCAAATTTCAATATTTTAGACTTTGGAAAAGAACCTGACCTCCTTTCTTTAGAATCCTTATATATTTGGCACTACGCTCCAAAGCTGAATGAAAATTTACAAACTGAAATTATTTTAATATTGAAGTAGAGTTTTGTCGCTTAGTGATACTTTTTCATATATATTGGCAAATATTAATTTTCTTTTATTTATATATATATATATATATATATATATATATATATATATATATATATATATATATATATATATATAATATATATATATATATTATATATATAGTATAGTATAAGCCTTAAATATTAATATCAATAAATCTTTAAGAATATATTTTAAAAGTATTTACATGGTCTTCATATGATGTTTGTGAACGTGAGCTTTCGATCCTTATTTTATCTGGATCCTTCTTCGACGTGTTATTTAGTCCTCAAATAAACACGACCAAAGAGAAACCAGATAAAATAAGGATCAAAGCTCACGTTCACAAACATCATATGAAGACCATGTAAATACTTTTTAAATATTATTCTTAAAAGATTATGATATTAATAATTTAAGCCTTATACGATACTTACTAAAAAACTGGCGAAAAAATTGCTCTGCATTATACACTAATATATATATATATATATATATATATAATATATATATATATATATTATATACTATTATATTATATATAATATATATTATATATATAATATATATATAGATATATAACTTTTTAATTTTTAACGCATGCTTTATTTAAATTTTGTTATATTATTCATTATATTCCAAAGCTTGATAATGGTAGACGTGTAATTCACCCGAAACTAGTCGGTATAATAAAATGTTTAGATTTGATTTGGTCATTTAGCCATTATATATTATATATATATTATAATATATTATATATATATATATATATATATATATATATATAATATATATATTAAATAATTAAAAAAACGAAACGCCTTTTACGTAATAATTTTCCTTATTACTCTCTCTCTCTTCACAACACACACACAAACACGCATATATATATATTATATATATAATATATATATATATATATATATATATATATATAATATATATATATATATATATATATATATATATATATATATATAAGGGATGCCGAAAGAGTAAAATAAATATCTTCGATATTTTCGAAAAAAAATATCGATGATATTTGTTCAAAAGACATATCGATAATTTTCTTCAGTACCGAATTATCGAAATTTTTTATTTATGTTCTAGAAATTTTAAGCACTTTCTAATAAATGAAAAGCAAAATGAATATTTTTAAATAATTTTTTTTTCAGTTCTACATTATATTATTTTTTATATTTAAGTAAGAGTAGGGAGTAGGTGCATAAAGGAGACAAATTAAATAATATTGAAAAGATCAATGTTTGTATAAATTAATAATTGCGTTAATAATAATTGGGTTGATAATAATTGGCTTAATTTATAATTCCCACTATAAGTGTAATTCTAACTTACTAAATTCTAATGTCAAACTGTTGTATATGAAAGAAAAGGTAATATATATATATATATATATATATAAGATATATATATATATATATATATATATTATATATATATATATATATATATATATAATATATATATACTGTATATTATATATATATATATATATATATATATAACTATTATATATATTATATATAAATAAATAATTATATATATATATATATATATATATATATATATATATATATATATATATATATATATATATATATATATATATATATAATATTTCAGTTTCAAATAATGAGATTTATAGAATTAAAGATTAATTATGTTCAAAAATTAAAATGTTATACAGGAACAAATTTCGAATAAGACTTCTGCTATTTATGTCTAAATTGGATATAACTTCTCTTTGGTATTCTTATTTCAGAATATTGTAAAATATGATTTCTTAATTAATCAATTTATCCCATGTGCACATACAATTTGCACATTAAAATGTTCTATCCGAGTAAATTTTATTACTTAATTTTATAATTGAAATTTGTGATAGAAATTTTAAAAAAACTGATATTGCATATTTTTACTTATAATATCGAGGGCAATATAATATATTTAAAAAATATCGATTATCGATATATCAATATATTTCTCACATATCGACATCCCTAATACAGTTTATATATATATATAATATATATATATATATATATATATATATATATATATATATATATATATATATATATAATATATATAATATATATTATATATATATATATATATATATATATATATATATAGATATATATATATAAACACAACATACACCCCCTCATATATAAACATATAATGACATATATTACCCGCATTAAGCCCCAATGATAAATAATATATAATAAAATTAATATGTTTGAACTAAAGACTGATAAAGAAATCGACATGACATATAAACATTAAGAGAAATATTTCTCTCTCTATTACGTGTTCCATTAGGCAAGTTTGTTTGGACAGATTGGGGTGCTTATTTCAATAATAATAATAATAATAATAATAATAATAATAATAATAATAATATAATAAATTAATAATAATAATAATAATAATAATAATAATAATAATAATAATAATAATAATAATAATAATAATAATAATAATAATAATAATAATAATAATAATAATAATAATAATAATAATAATAATAATAATAATAAGGGTATTTTAAGCAGATTTTTTTATTTAATAAACTGCAACTATTTTTAAAATAATAATAATAATAATAATAATAATAATAATAATAATAATAATAATAATAATAATAATAATAATAATAATAATAATAATATAATAATAATAATAATAATAATAATAATAATAATAGCTTAAATATTTAATTTAGTTGTAAAGATCTAAATTAATTTTTGTATATTTATTTTTTCTCATTGGTGTTTACTATTATTATTTTAATCATCGTACAAAAGTAGAGGAAATGGAGTAAAAAAATGGAAATTTAAATCTAACATTATATAGAAGATAATAATAGTAATAAAATTAATTTAAGTGATTAATACTAATTTTAAAAACAAAGTTACAGTTGTTAATTTATTATTATTCTTTTAAGAGTGTTTTGGAAGGGTACAATGGCACCGTCTTTGCATATGGTCAGACCGGCTGTGGAAAGTCTTTTACCATGCAAGGGATCCCAGACCCACAAACACAAAAGGGGATCATTCCAAGGTAAATTATACTCTGTTATTATTATTATTATTATTATTATTATTATTATTATTATTATTATTATTATTATTATTATTATTATTATTATTATTATTATTATTATTATTATTATTATTATTATTATTATTATTATTATTATTATTATTATTATTGTTTTCTTCTTCTTCTTCTTCTTCTTCTTCTTCTTCTTCTTCTTCTTCTTCTTCTTCTTCTTCTTCTTCTTCTTCTCTTCTTCTTCTCTTCTTCTTTTTCTTGTTCTTGTTCTCTTTTCTTCTCTTTTCTTTTCTGTTCTTGTTCTTGTTCTTGTCTTGTTCTTGTTCTGTTCTTGTTCTTGTCTTCTTTTCTTCTTGTTTCTCTGTTCTGTGTTCTGTAGTTCTTCTTCTTTCTTCTTCTTCTCTTTCTCTTTCCATCTTCTCCAGCTTTTCTTTCTCTCCCTCTCCTTATTAAAATTATTATAATTATTATTATTTTTTTATTATTTTTGTGGGTTTTTATTATTATTATGGGTTTTTATTATTAGGATTTTTTATTATTATTATTATTATTATTATTATTATTATTATTATTATTTATCAATGTTGCTATTATACTACGTTTCATAGTGTTGTTGTTGTTGGTTTGTTGTTGTTGTGTTTGTTGTTGTGTTTTGTGTTGTTGTTGTTTTGTTGTTGTTTGGTTGTTGTTGTTGTGTTGTTGTGTTGTTGTTGTTGTTGTTGTTGTTGTTGTTGTTGTTGTTGTTGTTGTTGTTGTTGTTGTTGTTGTTGTTGTTGTTGTTGTTGTTGTTGTTGTTGTTGTTGTTTGTTTGTTGTGTTTGTGTTGCTGTGTTTGTTGTGTTTGTTGTTGTTGTGTTTGATTTTTGTTTTGTTGTTTTGGGTTTGTGTTGTGTGGAGTTGTTGTTGTTGTGCTTGTTGTGTTGTTGTTGTTGTTGTTGTTGTTATATTATATATTATTATTATTTATGATTCCTTTAAATACATTATAGGTTATTATAATTAATATTTTCCTAAGTAATTTATTCAAATATTATTATTATTATATTATTATTATTATTATTATTATTATTATTATTATTGTAGCAGTAATAGTATTTCGTGTTTTAAATAATTTCGTATTTCTAAAATCCCTTTCATTAATTGTTTAGGTCGTTCGAACACATTTTTGAGGTCATACAGACATCCGAAGACAGAAGTATTTGGTCCACGCTTCCTATTAGAAATCTATAACGAAGAGATACGTGATTTATTGGGACCAGATGTTAAAAAGAAATTGGACCTCAAAGAACACCCCGAAAGGGGAGTATTTGTCAATGTATGATATACTATATATTAATAATAATTATATATTATATACCTATTATATATATATATATATATAATATATATATATATATATATATAAAAATATATATATATATATATATATATATATATATATATAATATGGGTGTATGTGTGTTTGTGTGTGTGATTAGAGCATGCATGCTATTTTGAATTTGCTTTGACTGTAAATCTTTATCACTGTGGAGTGGATAGAACATAAATAAATGTCAACACACTTTAGCAAGTGTGTATTCAGCAATCGTTAAGAGATAGTAACTCCCCATTAATAAATTTTGAATTGGTGCTTTTTCGTAATTTGTATCAATATATTAATGATCTCACGTCCTTACTCCAAGCTCTCTTGATTCAAGGTCTTCCTACGAGGCAAAAGTTTAAGGTCGATTTGTGTACTCAGTTCCTCTCTCTCTCTTTTGAGTAATGACTGAAAACATATTGAATTATTTTTATTATTATTTGACTTCCTCTATTCAAGAACTTTGGAAGAAAGAATTGTTTTTTTTAATGAATATGTATTGTTTATTTTGGTTTGTTTCTTGTTGCTTTGTACTGATTATTGTTTGTGTTGTTTATTTTAGTCTATTAATAAACTTTGTGTTTATTTCGATTTGCCTTTGTGCAACGCAACAACACAGCTTTGTTTATTGGAGATTTTTTTATTTTAATTAAAATAGACTTGGCCAGAGTATGTTTGGTTATAATTATGTAATTACAAATAATATTAAATTGCGCGCGCGCACACACACACACACACATCACACACACACACACACACACACACACACACACACACACACATAATATATATATATATATATATATATATATAATATATATATATATATATAGATATATATATATAATATATATATATATATACTATATATATATAATAAGTAATTGGAGTAGGCCAGCAGCGGCGGCAGGGTATCTTAGTGAGGTATGGCCGCTCTGAAGAGGGTGGTCAGGAGGCCAGATTATATTTTATTAAATTATATAATTAATAAAATTGAATTACCAGAACGATCAATAGACCTATATAAATATAGGTCTAATCTAGAGACTGATTCTGGAATCAATATACCCAAAATATAAATCGCAAGTCAAAAACAACACCAATTTTCCGCACAATAAGAAAAATCCATGCATCACATAACCAACCCTTTCCCACACACATATACCCAACCCCCCTCCCACACACATATACCCACCCCCCTCCCACACACATATACCCAACCCCCTCCCACACACAAACTACCCCCAACCCCCCCCCCCCACACACATATACCTAACCCCCTCCCACACACATATACCCAACCCCCCTCCAACACAAGAAGCAATCTGCAAATAAAACAATAAAATTCCTAATCCAAAAAGTCAGTGTAATATAATTATGTCACGCTATTCAAAAATTAGCCATAAATTCAAAAGCCCTTCTAATAGACAAATAATTTAACGACAAAAAATTAAAAACCAATCTAGAAGACCTCTCAATCCCCCCCAACCCCTCAGAAATACTCAACATAATTAAAAAATTAAAAAAAAAATCATAAGAAGTAGGCCCAGACCAAATATCTAATATCATATCCACCTAAGACATTTCAGAACCAAAGCTATCGAAACCCCCCACCCAATTATTTAATACGTCATGGAAAACAAACACTCTCCCTCCCCTCTGGAAACACTCCCAGATAATTCCTATACTAAAATCAGGTAAACCACCCAACAACGCCGCTTCATACATACCAATTTTACTGCTCTACACAATATCCAAAGTATTCTAAATATTAATACAATAGAATTTTACCTTAAAATCCTATATCTAGCAAACTAGCACACAACATGGATTTAGACAAAAAAAAAATTTCACAACCACCCTCCTAACTGATTGAATAGCATATTTTGTATGGCTTTAACCAAAATCTCTCCCCTTCTCGCACCATTCTAATCGGTATAGATATCAACAAGGCATTCGATACAGTCCCCCCGACATACTTTAATATATAAAATATTAAATACTAACATGCAAACCAAAGATAAAAAAAAAATAGTAGCAACCTTCCTATCAGAACGTCCAGCTAAAGTTATATAAGGACGACACTCCTCCTGCACATACAAACTATATAACGGCATCCCCCAAGGAGCAATTCTCTCAAATTCAGTTTTTAATCTGTTCATGCTCGATCTCTGAACCCTTACATAAAAATAGTCATGACGATGATCTAACCATAACCACTCACACTCCTCCATAAATATAGCGCGCACAGAACTACAACATTATATATTACAACTGGAACAGTGACTGACAGTTAATAGAATGTCAGTCTCACCCACAAAATCCTCAATTACGTTATTCACACAAGATAAAAGAGAATCACATAAACATCTAATAATTTATCTTTTAAATGATGGACTCCCATTTAATAGACAACCAACCAGGATTGACATTCGATATATTTATGACATTTGCCATAAAACATAAACAACATCACATCCAGAGGCTCACATAAATTAAATGCTAAGAAGGCATTAACAGGTACTAACTTTGGCCAACATAAAGAAAGAAACTTTATAGTATACAGACAATATCTTCGCCCCTTTTTAAACTAATCATTGCCTGCCTTTGCCCCCGCAATATCAAAATC
This sequence comes from Trachelipus rathkii, assembly GCA_015478945.1. Lineage (NCBI taxonomy): Eukaryota > Metazoa > Arthropoda > Malacostraca > Isopoda > Trachelipodidae > Trachelipus > Trachelipus rathkii. Next base: position 11,184 of record JABUQX010099481.1, read on the forward strand.
TAACATTCAAAAACACGAAAGTACTCCAAAATAAAGCCTTTAGGATAACTGGCTGCCTTCCCACCTCACTTAAATATCACCATAAAACTGAAACAAAAATCCTACCAATAAGGACCCATCTCGACATGATAGGATGTCAATTCTATAGTTAATCATTATTAACAGATCACACCCTACATCAAACACTACAACAATCCCCTCCACTTAGAAATAAAAATGCTACACCAGCAACATACTATTCACCCATGAAACTATTTACACATACCCAAACAATACCATACTCCAAAGGCATCACCACTGACTTCAAGCAGAATACAAATTTGATTATCTTGGAGAATCCCTCCCCTACTGTCAAAGAGGCCTTCCCAAACCATAGAAACAAAAACATTTCATAATAGATTGCCCTGCCTTACAGGGTATTAAAAGTAATTTCACCGGAATTAAACTATTAGATCTCTGTTGGCGAAGTAGCCTCGAGATCGCCCACTTCTCGTAGGGGGGGAGTAGGACAAAGTATATATATATATATATATATATATATATATATATATATATATATATAGTGGTGTATTTATTATTATTATTATATTATTATTATTATTATATTGTATATTATTATATTATTATTATATATATATTATATATATACATATTATTATTATTATTATTATTATTATATATATTACATATTATATATATGAGTTATATTATTATTATTATTATTATTATTATTATATTATATTGTATATATATATATAATATTATTATTATATTATATATTATTATTATTATTATATATATATTATTATTATTATTATTATATATATATTATTATTATTATTATTATTATATTATTATTATTATTATTATTATTATATTACAGTGTATATATATGTATATATATATATATATTATATATTATTATATATATTATTATTAGTTATTATTATTATTATTATTATTATTATTATTATTATTATTATTATATATTATTATTATTATTATATATATATATATATTATTATTATATATATATTATATATATATAGTGGTGTTTGATCACTTAGACGTTGATAATTCCTAGATTTACACTGGTGTAAAACCAGCAGAAAAAGAAAAACCCTTCTACAAAAAAATAATGTTTTAATCTCCCACAACTACTCAAACTCCAATCCACAAGATCATCAGGTGGGTTAAGAGCAAGAGTAACCTGGACTCTAAACTTCAAGAAAAAGTATAAAGAATCTTTTAATCACTGAACAGCAAAAGAAACTATGGTGAAAACAAAGAGTCTGTCCACCAATATCAAATTGATTCGGTAGGTCGCATCGATCAACAAATATCGGAAGAGCAAGCAGTATCGATATTGACAATCGATTACTACAGCTTGAGAATAGTGATAGTTTGATTATTGAAATGATCGAAACCTATTACAATAATTAATCGGAGATTACAAATTAACAACCGGATTTCAGATTGGTTAGAATCTGATATATATATATATATATATATAAATATATATGTATAGATGTAAATATATATATATATATATATATATATATATATATATATATATATATATATATATATATATATATATATATATATATATATATATATATATATATATATATATATATATATATATATATATATATATATAATGGTATCTCAGTGGAATAAAGCGAGTCTTTTCTCGTTTAAAAATCGTGATCTTATTCTCGTGAGAGCGAGAGTTCGATTCTCGGTTCGGCTACCTGTATACGGACACAAAAAAATTGCCATTAAAACAGCCACCTCCACCTAGATGTAAAAAAATCACTTCGGCATCATACTACTCTAACATATACAACACACTTCCACCACCACCACCAGACACCACCATTATGAAGCACATTCATACCCAATTAATTTGCAGACTGATTTGGGCATACCCATATAATACCATACTTCAAGTACGTCCACCCGAAATACCCTTTAAAGAACAAACTGGACCACCAAACACGAGTAATACTGTCACGTTTCCGCTCTGGGCATCACCCTTGCATTCAGGAATACTAATTCAAAATTCATAATGCCCACTCACCCTAAGATGCCCATCCCAAACAACAGATGATACAAAACACCTCTTAATAGATTACTACAATTTTTCGACTATTAGACGCAACTACGCTATATATATATATATATATATATATATATATATATATATATATATATATATATATATATATTATATATATATATATATATATATAAAAATAAAAATAAATATATATTATTTTTGTCCTTCGGCCGGAACCGGAATTTTTAATGAACTTTCCTTTAACTATACATATATAATCATCTATTCTAACTGTCAGTATATATTTAATTTAAAATTGCACGGCCCTGGCTCCATCATATTAAAAATTATATGGCACCTAAGCTATTTAGTGTTTCCTTTATATATATAGAGTATATATATATATATATATATATATATATATATATAGGTTATATATATATGTTGTTATAAAGATATATATAAGATATATATATATTACCCAATTCATATGCAGTTTAAAATTACAAGTTAACTACTAGTTATTTGAAAGGATCAAATTAATGTTTTGAAGTTAGAAACAGACCTAGCAAAATCTTAAGGACTATAAACTTTAATCTTTCTTATAAGAATAAGAAGTTAAGGAGAAAACTGTTGAATAGTCATTTCAAATCCAAAGATTGACTACTCAAAACCTGACAAAATGTTTTTTGTTTTAATTTTCTATTGTAACCTGTAGGTCTCCTATCATAGTCTAGAATGAGAAACTTATTCTTCTTAATAGAGGAGAGGCGTTAAATTTTTTTTTTATAAACCAGAATTTTATTCCCTCTAAAAAGAAGTCTCCTTTTCATATAGAAAACGCATGTCAAGTTCCTTCAAACTCATCTACTAAATCTTATTTGCAAACCGACAAATTATTTTTGTTACAAAAGCGTTTTACTGATTCAAGCATTCGAATATTCTTTCTTAGGTAAGGAGTTCAACCAGTATTCGTTACTGATTCATATAGCTGTTATACAGCTTTCTTCTTAACTTCTTATATTCATTAAAATCAATATTACAGTATATATATATTGTTCTTATGATTTTGTTAGGTCTATTTTCAGCTTCAAAGTATTACTCTGACCCTTTCAAATTACAATAATAACCACACTCAAGTCATTTTCTTTGTTAGGCCATCTCACATTTATTTCATTAAAATTCCTTATGGGTTACCACTGCAAGGCCAGTGTGTAAGGCACCTTACAATTTTGCTATTGAAATTCATTTAACTGCTTATCAGCTGTCCAAATAAAGTTTGTAAACTCTCAAGAATCCCAACAGATGTACTAAATTTAGAATCATCAGCAGACCAAGTATTCAGTACCATATTATTTTTTTTTAACCTTCATCCAAATAATTTACATAGATCAGGAAAAGAATTGTGCCTGAAACAAAATCCTGAGGAACACGACTTTTTCTCAGCTTCCATAATGATTTCATGATCATTACATACTATATATAGTCTTCTATTACTCAACCATATTTTTTGTCCGTTATGTATATATATATATATATATATATGAAGAGTATTAAAGATATATATATATATATATATATATATATATAGTATATATATATATATATATATATATATATATATATATATATATATATATATATATATATCCAAACCATAAACCATAATATCTCTACTATACATTATCATAGGTTGTAACATAATCTCATTTATATATATATATATATATATATATATATATATATATATATATATATATATATATATATATATATAGTATATATATATATATATATATATATATATATATAAACACATTCCTGAGCATTTGTTACTATTATTATTAAAACATTTAGATAATACACTTATCCTTAATTTTAAAATCAATAATTGGAAAAAAAAAAAGATTTGAACTTGAAAAATTGACACAAAAATTTATTAACCAACAACTTGCATATTAATCTGTTGGAATATTATTTATAGGTCTTAATTAGACTAATTAGAAAGAAAGAATTGTTAAAAAATTAGCATACCTATGACATGAAAATATATAGAAAACCTGACACTATTTTCATGTATATATATAAAAATACACATATATATATATATATATATATATATATATATATATATATATATATATATATATATATATATATATATATATATATATTTTTAGAGTTTATATATATATATCTATATATATATATATATATATATATATATATATATATATATATATATATATATATATATATTTTGAGAGCTTGTACATAAATCTTCACGGCTCGCGGAGGGAGCGGCCTCTATGGAACGAACCCGTTCCGGGGAAGACTCCTAGATACAACTCTAAGAATGGTCAACAAAAGGGCAGTTAAATCTCATGTAGGAGAGTTAGGTCTCGGAATAAGCAAATATGGAAGTAGGAATAAAAGTAAGCGAATCCAAGAAGATGTAAGACATTCTTGCTTTATGCTGTACAGAACGCAAAAAAGTTAAGTGTTTATTGCGGAGAAGGGTCAGTCAGGTCGGTACAGTCAATGAACAGATGGCGAACGAAAGAGGGAATAATCAGCCGACAGACCCGACAAGCGGGCAGATTTTACCCCGACATGTAGTGGCTTTGGGAGGGCTGAATGGCCAGTACGCAAGCGAGCCATTACCATCTCCCGGTGGCAGCGGCTGCGGCGGCCGTACGAAGAGGGCCAGTGCCCTAAGGTTGGCTTCGTGTTACGGAGCTTTGCTTTACTAGTGTCCGTCTCCCAGCACTCCTGCCAACACAACTTGAAACCCTGACGAACATGAGGAAGGAAGTCAGTCGGGGAATATGGTTCCGATTTAAAACTGGTGAAAGGTATACGGAGCTGACCTGCTGAGTGACAGAGGCTTCCTTAACCAGATGATCAGCATCCTTGCTCCCTGGGATACCAAAGTGGGATGAGATCCAGCAAAACGTAACCCTCTTTCGTCGGGAGTGGAGAGGTCGCAGAAAACGTTGAACAAGAAGAACTAACGGGTTTTTGGTCAGTATCACTGACAGTGTTTGAAGTGCACTGCGGGAATCGGAGTATATCACGAAGGAGTCTGTATTATTAATGGTCAAGATCCGTGAAATTGCCATGAAAAAAGTAATAAGTTCAGCAGAAAAGACTGAGACATGAAAAGGAAGCGTGTGAGTAACAGCGCGAACAGGAATAACCGCAGCAGCACCCACACCACTCTCCGATTTGTAACAGGTACGGAGGTTACATGGACAGTATTGGGAGAATAAAAAGCCTCCTTCAATAAGTAGGGATGGATAAGGTGCTTTGTAAAACTAGACAACTTGAAGCAGAACTCCATGGCAGAAAGTCGCCATTGTATGTATAGGAAAGGGAAAGGACTTTTCGCAAAGGGATATTCAAACAGTTGAAAATGTTGGATACAGTAATAGATAATTGAAAATAATGGTACTGTTGAGTCACCTCGTTGATGAGCGAGGTTAGAGCCGAGGGCGATGGGGTTTGGAGACGGATGAAAGTGGTGCACATGAGGTATTCCCTACGAAGAGACAAGGGCATGATATTGGCCTCTGCCTCAGGGTTAATCTTGGGATGGGAAGCGAAAGCAATTTTTTTCTGGGCTCATTTTGGATCGGGTCGGTGGGACGAAGGTATGCAGGTGAGGTTTGTCCGTATACTGCGCAGCCTTAGTCCAGTTTGGATCGAGATAAGGCAGTAAATAAACGTAGAAGGGTTTTCCTATAAGGGCCACGTCTTGGAAGTGAGATGGCGCAGTAAGTCGAGAGAGCGACGAACATTTCCGCTTAAAGTGAAAATATGTGGGGAGATAGGTGAGGGTGTCATCGAAAATGAGATCCAAAAATCTGACAGTTTGTTTAGCCAGAATCGGTGAGCCATATAGGGTGAGAGAAGGATGGGGAAGATTATGCATACACCTCTGATTCCTTCTCCGAAATAGGACATTGCTGGTCTTGGTAGGGGAAAAATGAAAGTCGCGACATCGCTCCCTCGTGATGCAATTAATGCAAACTGAAATTGGTCGTTCTATTGTCGGAGAGTGGTGTGGGTGCTACTGCGGTTTTTTTAACCCGCACGACATAAAGGGTGAGGTCATCCACGCAACAAGAGAAAGAATGATTGACCAGATGGAAAAGAACCGTAGATAGCCTACATCAATTAAAACAGCACTGCAAAAAGGAAGAAACTCAGACACTGCCGCTGTGGCACACTTCATCCAGTCAAGTGTCTGGGAGAGGATCATGCTACACCACCCTGAATTGATCAAGTGAGCTATAAGTGAATTGAAGAAAGAGAGGGAGTAGCTCACCGTAAGCCTAACAATGGCTTCACTAAAATGCCATTTCTAACAAGCAGTATCATAAGCCTTTCATGGTCGAAAAATACTGCAGGGTAATGTGTTGGTTGGAGATGCCTTTGCGAACATCATGGTTCTAAGCGAAGAAGAGGGTCCGGTCGTTGAACAGTGTTGCGAAAGCAAACTGATAAATTATAGAAGAAACGTAAAGACTCTCTAGGGTGAGGAAAATGCGTGACGGGCACCCATTTTTCACTCAATCATCCATGCACAGTGTGGCAGGTCTGAGATAATTGGGTGTTTGGTTATCACACAGCGCAGAGGTTTAGTCTGGTTCGGATAGGGAACAACATAAGGGGGGAGAGTGAACTTTCCACCCATATGCGGTTAATATAGACAAAGGTAGATAAAGCCCGAGCGAAGGGCTGGCTTTAGGCGGAATCATTCAATAAGAAATACCGTCCGGGTCAGGTGCACAGTCTTAGCAGAGCAGGCATAAAGAGCAGATGTAAATTCAGCAGTTGTGAATAAGTGGATAGTATTGGAGGTTACATACTCGGCACCGCCGAGAAGTCCGGTTGTTGAGAAGAGGTTCGAATATGCTGAAAAGCACCCTTGTACCCGGGAGGCACTAGAGATGTTGGAAAAATTATAACCAAGGGCATCTGCCACAGGACCTGGGGCAAAAATTGTATCGGAGATTGAGGGGCCAAACTGGAGAACTGGGGTGGAGGAATCATAGTGTCTCCTTGAAATTTTCCGAACCACCTTCCAAACCGAAGACATTGGGGTGGAGGCAGCTGACCGTAGAGGATAAGAGAGGTATACTATATATATATATATATACCTAAATTAAATATATACATTTATATATATATATATATATTATATATATATATATATATTATAATTCTTATTTAATATCTTTAAGTTAGGCAATATTTGCTGTAGCACAAGTCTTATTCTTCTTAATAATTGAATAAAAAAGTACATAAATATTACTTTTTAGTTAGAAAATATTTATTTTTAGTAATGGATCACTTGAATTTTAGGACTAACTGTCAACACCCAAAGTTCACAATACCTGCGAATGCGAAAGGCTTATGGAAAAAGGTTGGTCAAACCGGTCAACCGGAGCAACACTTATGAACGCAGATTCATCCCGCTCGCATTCTATATTCACGATAGCTCTGGAAATGATGCCACTTCAGGTGCATCCGACGCCAATTAATCTGGGAACTTAAATTTAGTTAGATTTGGCCACGATCTGACGAACAAGCCAAGAGCTGGTAAGGAGATAATTTTTAAGATATTAAGTTCTATTGTTTTTGTATTTAATATATATATATGATATATATATATATATTATATATATATATATATATATATATATATAATTAATATATAAATATATATATATTATATAGTATATATTATAGAAACTTTATTTGCTATATATTGTATATAGAATATTAATGTAGTCTATTAGTATATTACAAAGTATATTAATATAGTATAAAATGTAGCATGAAAAATATTTTGTTTTTAATTTCATATTATCATTGCATTTTATATGTATTTGCAATATTTTATATATATATATATATATATATATATATAATATATATTTATATATATATATATATATATATATATATTAATATATATATATAAGTATTTTATATATATATATTTATATATATTATAATATATTATAGATATATATATATAATCATCATATATTATATATATCTATAATATATATATATATAAACAATATATATATATATATATAATATATATATATATATATATATATATATATTATATATATATATATATATATATATATATTAACTAGTATATATATATATATATATATTATGATACAATATAATATATATATATATATATATACATATATATATATATATATATATTATATATTAATATATATATATATATATATGATACTATATATATATATCATATACATTTATATAATATGTATTGAATTTATATTTATATATATATAGTATATATATATATATATATATTTCTATAGATATATTATATTATATATAGTAATATAATATATTGTTTATATATAGTATATATTTATATATATATTATATATATAGTATAGTATATATATATATACTATAATATATATACTATATATTTATATATATATATATATTTATTAAATTTATTTAATTAATATATATATATATCTATATATATATATATTATATTATAGGTTACGGATATATTATATAAGCGTGTAAAATTATTTATTATACTATATTTAATATAATATATATATTATCTATAGGTATAGTATATAATATATAGGTATATGTAAATAGTATATATATATATATATATATATTATATATATATATAGTATATATATATATATATATAGTATACTTTAATGTAGGTGCAAACTGGTGATCGTGTTGGAGAGAGAAGCAAGCAAAAATTAATTCTTTCTTTGAGTGCCTTACGGAAATGAATTCTCTGCTTCTTGTAGATGGTAAAAGTAAAGCACCTTCTACAGAGATTCTAAATTAAAACGAGAACTTCTACCGGTAAAGTTATGCCTTTCTGCTCACTGTTAGGGGGTAAGGGAAGATCCTTTAACTAAAATCAAACATCTAAATTCTGCGGTGTTCAAAATTTGTATATAATTTTTGGTTTTGTAATTGCTGATAACTTATTTGTCTTTTTCAGTTTAATGTTATAGGTTTACTTAATAATAGTTTTAAGATTTTTTATTATATTTAATATAAATTGTTATTATTAATTTATGTATTATTTATAATTAATGAACAATCGACACAGACAATATTTTGGGTGCAAAGGCTTGGTTGACCTAATTTTGTCCTTCATATAAATTTTTTACCCTAAAATTTATAACTTAATTAAAATATTAAAGAAAATATTGATTTAAATTTAATAATTTCTTTAACATTTTTATCCAGCCAAATGGAGAACAATCACCGCTAGCTAAGCCGCTCCAAAGAGTAATAACTTAAAATTTGTATATTTAAAGTATTACTTCTTTTTATTTCCAGGAACTCATTAGGTGGAAACACTAAAACAGCTAATGGTAGCTTTTTAAGTCCTGCAGACAACAACTAATGACGAAAAACTTTGAGTACATTTAAGGTACGCCAACAGCAGCTGAAGAACAATTAAGAACAACTATTAGTGAATGAAGCCAAAGACGCATGTTTGAAAAGTTACAGGAAGAAATTAGACTTAATTCCGAAGATACCCAAAAGGACGTCCAAAAACGGGTATAGCAGAATTTATAATAAGTATGAATAATAATAATATATGAATATAATATAATAATAATAATAATAATAATAATATAATAATAATAATAACTAAATAATAATGAATAATAATAATAATAATAATAATGAATAATCATAATAATGATGAATCCGATGAATTTGATGATGATGGTGATGATTGATGAATGATAATGATTGATGAATAAAATTAAATTAATATAATAATAATAATAATAATAATAATAATATAATAGGGAATAATAATAATAATAATAAATAATAATAATGAATAATAATAATAATAATAATAATTATACTATAAGAATGCTAATTAATAAGTAATATAGAGTTGGGTAGGTAGAGGTGTATCATAAGTGAAAGTAATGATTGATTTTGTGTTGATGAAGAAGTGAGATGTTTGAAGTATGTGTTGGATGTTGGATAAATCAGTGAGGGATTAGGAATGGGATTATCGGATCATTAATGTTGTTTTATGTAAAATTTAAGTTAGTGGGGGCTTGGATCGAGAGGAAGGTGATAAGGAAGAAAATGGGTAGAATTAAGAGAGTGAAGTTAAGTGAACAAAGTAAAAAGGATAAGTACTTAAGATCGCTTGCAGATAAAGTCAGTTGATGTGAACCAGTTGAAAAACACCTGAACAAATCTGGATGCAATGAAGGAGCGTTTTGTTAGTAGTGCAAAAAAAGTATATGTGGAGTGCTAAAGTTGAAAGTAAAAATGTTAACAGTGAGTGGTAAGAATGAAAAAGGTGAATGCAAGCGTTTAAAAAAAGTAAGATTTGAAGCTTTGTTGATGTTTCTAAAAGTAATGATGAGGTTTCAAAAGAAAAATGTTTGGAATTATATAAGGAGGAAAAAAGAAATACTATAAATGATGCTATTCGTAGGAGGAAAAAAGAGTAAATGAATTTTGGAAGGAGGATAAATGGGGACTTACAGGGGAACTAGGAAGCTCTTCTAGAAGTAAGCGTGAAAGGTTAAGAGTGAGAATAAAGGGGGAATCTGCATAGAATATTGAATAGGAAATGGTGCTTTCGTAACTGATGAAATGGATGTGAAGGAGAGTTTAGCAATTACCCTTGTCGAAAATATGTCTTATCGGTGGCAGTAGTGAAGAGGTAATAGTGAATGTGTGTAGTTTGATGGTGCAAGAAGAAATTATTATTTTGGTGATGAAGTAATTAGTAGGAAGGAGGTAATGGGTAGAGTTGAGAAGTGAAAAATAATAAAATCTCGCAGGCATAGATGAAATTACTAGTAAAAATGTCAGATTTAGGTGAGATGGTGGTGATTGATTGGATTTGGACGTTGTGTAATAAAGCGTTTATGGAGGGTATAGTTCGACGGGATTGGAGGATAGCAGCAGCAATAGTACCCTTGTATAAGGAGGGTAAGGGGGATAAGAGGAACTGTAGGAACTATAGGGGAATTAGTTTATTTATATGATGGTATTTTGGTCGAAAGAGTTGGTCGAGTGACTAAGGGACTGATTGGTGAAGAACAAGGTGGCATGTTAGAAAGTGGGAGCAATATTTGTAAAGGTCTTGGGATCAACATCCCAAGATTTATTATAATATAAATGATTTTCGTTAATTGTAATTTAAAATTTAATAAAGAAAATTACTTTTATAAAAGTGTGTCATTAAAATTGTTAAATTTGATTTCATTGGAACTATATATGTTTTTATTAATTTATTTATTTTATTTTATTTTAATTTTTTTTGGTTGTTTATAGTTGTGAAAGTCGCTCCTGACGAGACCGCTTTGGAGCAAGAGAGAGAGAAAGTGAGATTGGAGTATGAGGAGAAGATGCGAAAGATGAAGGAGGATATGGAGGCTGAGAGGGAGAGCAACGTCGTCCTCAAGACCAACATGGATGAACTCAAGAGGAAATACGAGGAAGAGCTTCAAGCTGTTAATAAAAAGATAGAGGAAGAGGTACAAATTATATTTTTTTATTCCGCAACAACAATTACTACTACTACTACTACTACTACTACTACTACTACTCTACTACTACTACTACACTACTACTACTAACTACTACTATATAATAATAATAATAATAATAATAATATAATTAATAATAATAATAATAATAATAATAATAATAATAATAATAATAATAATAATAATAATAATAATAATAATAAAGCTGCATTGTAAAATAAACTAAAAAAAATATTTATAAATTAATTTCACAAGAGTGACGAATAAAATATTACATTATGAATTAAACACTAAATATATTAGAACGCTTAAAAAAAATATAAAATAGATAATAAAAAAAATTAAATGATAAAGTTATCATCAATTCTTAAAGAAAAAATTTGGTTAAAGCTAACCAAATACAAAGAAGTTTATGCCAATGATTAAAAACTTTAGCTTTTTTGAACTTTATTTTTTTTATGTAAAAACCAAAAAATTATAAATAAAAAAAAAAAAAAAAAAAAAAAAAAAAAAAAAAAAAAAAAAAAAAAAAAAAAAAAAAAAAAAAACTTTTTTTAAAATTTTTTTTTTTTTCATCTACAACATTATTTAAAAAGTTAAAGTTCACTTTTTTTTCTTAACAGCAAAAACAGTTGAATAATAACTTCATGGAATCGAAACGCCATAGCATCGGTATTGAAACTGTAGGTGAAGATGGGACCATAATATATAACGCCGAAGATCCAGTTACTCATGTAGCTCCAGCACCTATTTCTAATGTTGATGGAGTTAAGACTGTTACGTAAGTGTATTGTGGCAAATAGATGTTGTGTTTGTCGATATTACATAATTATGGTGGCTTTTACTAGATTACTTATGTTGGTGGTACAAGGTTACTTATGTTAATATTTTAAATTTGCATGTGTTGGTATTGCAAAATTACATATGCTGTATTACATTACTGCATATGTTGGTATTACAAAATTACTTATGTTGATATTTCAAAATTACATGCAAGGTAGCCTACATAGGTATTCAAATTGAAGAATTCTCTGCTGCCTCAGTAACAAATTTAACACAAACATTGAAAGACTAGCGGAATCCAAACAGGCTCAAAAGTCCCATAATGGCAAGTAAAGTTAATGGTTGTAAATAGATATTGGTTTTACAAAAATAATTAAAACACTATTAAATCATTAAAAATGTTAATTATGTCTTATAGAGTTGTAGGCCATCTGAACTCGTCCGTGAAAATTGGCGCATGGTTGGAAAAGGTGCCACCCCTGCACTATGGTATCAGCTGTAGAAATTATTCTTAACACAAATGCAATCGTTCACAGAAAAAGAAAATATTATAAGGCATATCTTGCCAAACGACTGCGCCGAAATATCTATTCTTCATCGACAAGATATTAATACATATACACTATATATACTCGTTTATATATATATATATATATATATAATAATATAATATATATATATATAATCTGTGTTAATATTATATAATATCTATATATAATATAATAATATAATATAATAATACATATATAATATATATTAATATAATATTATATATATATATATATAATATATTTATATATAATATATATATTATATAAGTAATATATATTATATATATATATAATATAATATATATATATATATATATGATATAATAGAATATATAATATTATATATATATATAAACGGGTTCTTGAGGTTAATTAATATGAGTGGACTTTAAGCTTATCAAGTCTCGTCCTAAGCGAATCAACAGATTATTTCATTGTTTTAAAATTTCGGTTTTATCTCTATCAATGATGTTCCTTTTTATACTACCTTTCAACCACACAAGTGTTTTGAAGACAACCACACAGGTGAACGTCTCGCTCGCTCTCGTTCTCTCTCATCTCTCCTCTTCCCTCTCTCTCTCTTCCTCTCTCCTCCTCTCTCTCTCTCTCCTCTATATATATATATATGTAGTAATATATATATATTATATAAGTATATATAATATATAATATAAATATATATATATATAATAAAATAATATAATCTACACTTAGAAAAATTAGTAGTTAAATTTTAACTAAAAGTAGTAAGCAGTATTTAACTATTTTTTTGTACATTTACTACCCAGTAGTTTATGTTACGAATTTTCCTGGTTAAATTACTATTTATTTAGTTGTTCAATGAACTTTCATATTGAGTAGGTTTGACTTTCTTAGTAGTTTAAATATTTTATCAAAAGTGGTTAACATTCTGTAACCCCAATAGTGGTAAATTCTACTACATAACAGTTACAAACAACACCGATATCTTAGTAATTATAACACCTAATTTAATAGATTAGGCTACTACTTAGTAATTGTTACAATTACTATTTTTGTATGTTATTTTGACTACCAGTGAAGAAATATTTACTCCATATTTGCTGGTAAAAATATCAAAGTAAATTTAAGTACTATAGGTTGTTGTTATTACTATACAGAAAATATAATTGGAAGTAGGTTTAAATTTTGTAGTAGCTATAATATCATTGATGAAATAATTTAAACACCGTTTTAGTAAATTATAATAGTAAATAGCAAAGTAAATAATAAATATTTTTACATTACTAAACCAATTGCTAAAAATTCTAAATATAATAAAATAATAATATTACTAATAATAATAATATAATAATAATAATAATAATAAAAATCAATAATAAATAATAATAATGAATAATATAATAATAATATAATAATAAAGAATAAACTAATATAAAATTAAATAATAAAATAACTAGTAATAAATATAATAAAATAATAATAATAAAAGATTTATAATATACAAACCTATTAAATACATAATAAAAATAATAATAATAATAAAATAAATAATAATAATAAAAAAATAATAATAATATAAATAAAAAAAATAATACGCAAACAAAGCAGTGCACGGGTCCTGGTTAAGTGTGTTGGTGTGGTGTGTTGTGTGTTGTGTGGTGTGGTGTGTTGTGGTGTGTGTGTGGTGTGTGGTGTGTGTCTTGACAATTGATATTATATAATATATATATATATATATAATATATATAATATATATATATATTATATAATATATATATATATAATATTAATATATATATAATATATACATAAATATATAATATATATATAATATATATTATATATTATATAGGTCAGGTCCTCTAAAAGCCACAATCCATATCTCCAAAACTACAACAGCTACCGGGAAAAGGAATACATGGCTGGAACTGGTCCAATTTAGTGCGGAAAATGTAAAAAAAAAAAAAACCAAAAACAAAAAAAAAAAAAAAAAAAAAAAAAAAAAAAAAAATCTCCAAAAAATCATTAACTACCCAAAAAAGATATAACATATGGCATACTTTTAATGAAAATGTAGGAAAAATGTAAAAAAAAAAATAAAAAACATAAAAAATATGTTATAATTATTGTTAATAATGATTAGAGAGCCTATTTAGAGACCCTTATGGATTACTCGTTAAAATAATAGACTTTCTATTAAATTTGTTTTTTTAAACTAAAGAATACGCAGGTATCGCACGATGGCAGAGCGGGCTCGCGCTTCGGAACACGGCGTAGGTAACATTCCCGCCCCCCGGGGAGGGTCTCCGAACTTGTATTTGGTCGCGGGGTTCTCCGCCCCCTCCATACGGGTATGGAAAACGCCCACCCCTGTGTCCCCGTCGGCTCGAGCCCTAAATTGCCGATCACGCTTTGCCAATAATATATATATATACTTTATAGAAAAAATAGCCCATTTTTGTTATTTTTTTATTTTTAAATTTTCCTAACTAAAATTTACAAGGATTCCAAAATGTATTTCATTTTCCTGTAGAGTTTCTAATTATCGCAATTAGCGGATTTTTTTTTTTTTTTTTTTTTTTTTTTTTTTTTTTTTACGTTTCTAATAAAATTTTGCCAGATTCAGCAATGTATTGCTTTTCCCGGAGCTGTTGTAGTTTGAAGATATGGATGGGCTCTGTTAGAGCGACATATATAATATATACTATCAATAGTATATTATATATATATTATATATATATAATAATTATATATATAATATATTATATATATATATATATATATATAATATCATAGATATATATATATATATATACTATAATTATAATTACTAATATAATAGTGTGTCACCACCACTCACGGGGCAGAGCCCTATTCAAGGACAGACTGTGCTAAAATTCAGACATATCAACTAACGCAAACTCTCATAAGAGCTCAAACACAACGCTTTAATGTACAGCAATGAAATCAAACTGTTAAACACAGAAGATGGAAGAGATCCACAGAACAGAGTGGCAGGAAAGAAGGAAGCACGCAGCGACTAGCCTGGAGTTACCAATATCAACACAAAACTCAATGCGCCGACACAGCACCCTTGTGCTACGAGGGCGGTCGTAAATACAGGACTATATATTCAATAAATAATATATACTAATATATATGATATAATATAATATATATTAATATAGTATATATAATATATATATATATATTATATATATATAATATAAATATATATGATATATATATATAATATATATAGTATATATATGCTAAATAATACAATTAATAATATAATACATATATTATAATAATTAATATATATAGATATATATATTATATATAATATATATAATATATAATATATATATTTATATATATATTATATATATATATATATAAAGATATATATTATATAATATATAATATATGGCCAGCGTTTAGTATAGACGTCATATTGTATCGTAAAAACTATAATGCAACATAAAAACGAATACATGGTGGAATCGTGGTCCAATTTAGTGCGGAAAATGTAAAAAAAAAATAAAAAAAAAAGAGAAAAAAAATATATCTCAAAAACTACGATAGCTACACGAAAACTAATAACATATATGGAATCCTGGTAAAAATTTCACATAGGAAAAAGCTTTATACGGCACACTAGGGGCTCGAGCGACGGGGACATAGGGGGGACGTTCCAATACCCGCGTAGGGAGGGGCGGAGGGAACCCCGCGACACCAAAATACCAAAAGAGCGGGGTTCGGAGACCCCTCCCCGGAGGGGGAAATTAGTCCTACCCGTAGTTCCCGGAAGGCGAGCGACCCCGACCCTCTCGTGGCGATACGCCTTGGGTATTCTTAGTAAAAAAAAAAGCAAAAATTTAATGACAAGTCTATTTATTTAAGCGAGAAAACCAATAAAAGGTTCCGCTTTACTCAATCCCAAGGCCGCTAAAATAGGCTTTAATCAATTAGCCAATAATAATAACAATATTTTTAATTTTTATTTTAATTTTTACACATTTATATGATTTTTACCAGGATTCCAAAAATTATTCCTTTTCGCTGTAGCTGATGCAGTTTAAGATATTTTTTTTTTTTTTTTTTTTTTTTTTTTTTTTTTTTTACATTTCCCACACTAAAATTTTACCAGGATTCCACCATGTACCGTTTTAACTGTAGGCCATTAATAGTTTTAAGATACATATGAGGATATACTAAACGCTGACCTATATATATATATATTATATATAAGATAAATATTATATATATATAAATATAAGAATATAGTATATATATATATATATCATACGTAATATATATAATATATAAGTATATATATTGTCCTTTAAAAAGGATGTTAACCGATATATACTGAACGAGCGAATGTAATCGATTTTGTTTCGCTATTTACGGAATAACGACAAGGTTGCCAATACAGTTTTTTCTTTTTAAACTAAAGGAATACCCAAGATTAAATCGCCAAGATGTCAAAGAGTCAGGGTCTCTCGGCCCAGCGGGGGACAACGGGGGGGGACTTCGTCCCCCACTCTGTCCCACGCGTCGCTCGAGCCCCTTAAAAAAAATAAAAAAAAATTAAAACAAAATACTATAAAATTAACACGATATTATAGCAAGCATGTGGCAACTTTTTCTCTTCTTCCATTGGAGTTTAAGTTAACACGTCACAGTGCATGGTTAGCGAGTAGTGCTCAGCGATATTCGATTCGTGTACTTTTTATGTAACATCCTTAAAGGGAAAGCTATATATATTCTATATATATAGCATTTTCTCATGTAAATGGCCTATATAAAAAATTATATAGATATATCTTACAATACATTTATATATATAAAATATATTATACGTATATATCTATAATAGTTATTTTGACAGCTTAAACACCTTTAAAATATTTCATCATTTGACGCTAAGGACCTGGATAATTAATACATTATATTTTTATTTCAAAACTATTTTATTTTCAAGATTGTAAATCTTTTATAATTGAAAATTTTAGAAAAAAATTATTAAATTTCGTTATTACAATATTTAAAGATTTAATTATTAATTAATAAACAAAATAAAATACAAATCATTTATTTTCAATATGCTGCAACTAACGAAGTCTTTATGTTTGAAAGTAGCCTAATGTTTGTTTTGCATTTCGACGATTGAATTTTATCTTTCGTTTTAAAAATTGTGAAAGGGCTAATTAAAACAATTTCTCCATACATCTTTTAAGTTGCATGCTTCTAATGTATAGAAAAGTTGTATATATTTAAATACAGAAAGAATATACATCAAAAATATTTGTTAAGTGTTGCCGATGTTAAGGTGTCATAAATCCTATAATAAATAAATATAAAGTGTGTTAATAGGCCTGGTGATTATATGGAAAGTTTTAAGCGAGGTGACATTAACATTTGTGAGATTTGCTTTGTTCTGATATAATATATAGTATAGATATATATATATAGATAATATATTATATATATATATAATATAGATATATATATAAAATATATAATATAGAGAAATATAATATATATAATAATATATCGCCATCCCCGAAAGCCAGCATGTAACTAAAAAACTATAACAGTACACGAAAATAAATATCAATTTATTAATTACTCAGAGGGTTGTCACCTCCGATTTCTATGAAAATCACAGGAAAACTACCAAAAAAATAATAAGAAGAATAGTGAAAAGAAATTTAGGTCTTTAAGAAAAAAGTTAGCCTCTCAAAGTGTTTAAAAACTCCTATAGAAACTTGTCAATATGACGATCCAGTAGGTCCATTCAGGCCTCTAAGTCCGGTTATGATAAGTTTTGTAGGTATACCCAGAGAAAATCTATGTAGAATGAACAAATCTTATCATAACCTAAACTAGGATGGCCATAAAACGAGCACGAGGCCCAACTAAATTTATATAGAAAAGTCCTTGGAAAATTTAAACTTTCAAGAGGTGCTGTAACTTTTTCCCAAAAGAACTGCCCATTTTCGTTTTTCACTATCGTCATATTATTTTGGTAAAGTGTCGGTTAAGGTCAGGCGATATCGATATTTATAAAAGAAGAATATAAAATAATTAATTTGCAACGTGCCAATTCCCTCAAAGATAGTATTGGAATGGTGGGTAAGGGTTATTTTTATTTAGGTACACCCAGATAAAAAAAAGGATAATTATACAAACAAAAAAATATAGTAAAGTTTGAAAGGGAAGAAAAAAAAAAAAAAGAACTATACTTTTTTGAGTTTGAGCTCTATTTATTTATTCATTCATTCATTATTAATTTTAGAGGTAGCGACGTTAATATTTATTATTTGTGTCCACAATAAATGTTTTATTTTAAATATATAATCTATAATACAAATAGATACTTGCAAAATAGATATACGGTATATGAAAACTATCTAATAATATCTGCAAATATAATAATATTATATAGTATAATATATATAATATAATATATATATAATATATTAATAATAGCTTAGGTCAGTTTTTTTAATGCCACAGTATGTACTAGAGAACGGCAGGTTCCTACAGTAAAACAAATTATATATTGGAATCAGCCGAAATTCTAAGGAATAATTTAAACTTTAATTTTTTTTTTGCTATTCATCGAAAAAATTTAAAAATTATTCCCCCCATTAGGGGCCTCGACGACGGGACACGAGGGGGACGTTTCAATACCCCCGGAGGATGGCTCGAGAACCCCCGCGACACCCAAAGACCAAAGAGCGGGGTTCCGAGACCATCCCCGGAGGGGATAGTCCCCCCGTCGCACCGGGAGCCGAAGAGACCCCGACTCCGCCTCTTTGCGGTTTTACCCTATGGTATTCCCCTTTAGTTGTAAAAAAAAAGAATAATTTTACTTCAAAACACTTTGGTATTATTAATAAAGATATCCATAGGTAAACGCGCCAAAGATGGCAGGAGTCGGTCTCTCGGCCTCCCGTGACGGGGGGGACTAATCCCCCTCCGGGATGGTTCCTGCCGGAAACCCCCCGCCTCTTGGTCCTTTTTGGTTCGCGGGGGCCTAACGACCATCCCTCTGGTATGAAAGTCCCCACCTCTGTCCCCCGTCGCTCGAGCCCCTAAATGGGGGAAATAATTTTTAAAATATTTTCGATGAATAAGCAAAAAAAAAAAAAAAAAAAAAAGTTAAATCCCATCCTTAGAATTATCCGCTGATCGCAATTATAAGATTTGTTACTGTAGGAGCGCCGGTCCCTAGTACTACTGTACATTAAAAAATCTGACCATCTATATAATATAATATATAAATATACTATAATATATATATTATATATATATATATAATAGTATATATATATATAATATAGTATAGTATATATAAGTAGTATATATATATATATATATAATAAATATATCCCTACGGGCTATGTATATATATATGATAATAATATATATAATATATATAGTATATATATTACTAATATATAATATATATATATATATATAGTAATATAATATAAAATATAGATATAGAGAATATAATATATATATAGTATAGTTATCAAAATTTTTGTTTTAATTAAATTTCATAATTTTATTTTTAAATAACTTTATTTAGGTTAATATATACGTAACTATAAACAAATATTTCTTTTGTGAAAAATATTTAATGTAAATTTTGCAAGCCAGTGCCACTCAACGTGTTCGAACCAACCAATAATTTAAATAAGGTTACAACAATATCCAATAACCTACGATTATCGAAAAAAACATTGTATTGATAACATACTCAAACCGACTATACGCGTATTTTTTTAGAGTAAATCTGTTTGTTCACAAAAAAAAATTTGGTTTTTTTATAACAAACCCTATGGAGTTTTTTACAATTTGAGAGGCCGTAACTTTTTTCCTAAAGACTGTCTCTTCTCCTAATTCTAACTCAAAAAGTTAAGTTAAGTTAGTTTTTAACAAAATTGCGTTTAGTCGGCAAGCTCGGAAATAATTCCAAGAAGCTTTGTTTTTTTGTTTAGTTAACATAATGCAGTAGATGATACTAAAAGAAATTTAAGTGGTGACGGAAAATGATTCAAAAGTTCGAAATATTTAAATAATGTTTTAAAATCACATTTATAATAAAAAAAAAAAATCAAAAATGAAATACTCGAAAAGTACGACACTTTAACCAAGGAAACCAATAACATATTTGGAATCGGCGTATTAAAGCAAATTACAAAAATGTAAAAAAAAAAAAAAAAAATTTAGGGGTGCGAGGGCGGGGCGAGGAACCCCTCCGACACCAAATACAAAAGAGCGGGTTCGGAGACCCCCCTCGGAGGGGGGGAAATTGTTCTACCCTGTCGTTTCCCGGAAGGCCGAGAGCCCCGGAGCTCCTCCATCTTGCGGTACCCTTGGTGTTCCTTTAGTTAAACCAATTTTTTTTTAAAACTGAACGAAGAGTAAAACGTACAGGTCAATATATTTTTAATCATGTCTGTCCCACCACTAAATGATGTATATCATATCTCAGAATATATAAAAAAAAAAAAACAAAAAAAATATCAAAACTGATGGAGTCGTAAAACAAAAAAGTACTATATATATTATATATAATATATATAAACATATCTATAATATTATATATAATATATACATATATAATATATACATATATATAATTATATATATATATAAATATATATAATAAATCATATAGTCAGTATCACTGGCAGAATGCTGGGTTAGGTTCTGACCTCCATATAGGCGACTTTTACAGATAACTTTAACACACCTGAAAAATCATTAAGTTTAGAATTTTTACCTCTGAAACATTATATTTATCATTAAAATAGAATAAATTGCAGATATGTATTTCAGTGTAGTATAAACATATTATAGTAATTATAGAGAAAGCCAACTTAATTACAACGTACAGTACTACTATCATATCCTTAATTGAATAAAAAAATTTCTTAAAAATGAAAAAATAACAAGTATAAATTGTTTTAAGTATGGAGAAAATTTTTTTTTTTAAAATATCGATTGAAGAACCTTAAGGACTCGTCATGTATTTTCATTCCAACTGTATCTTACTGTAGTACTTACATTCTAATAACTTGTATGGACTAAGTATAACAAAATTAACGTTAATTTTTGCTATTTAATCCTTTTTTATATCTTTAATATAGCCCCAGGATGTATACAAATTAATTTTATTTTTGTAATTGTAATTGTTGTGATTGTAATTATTATACCAACCGTGGTATAGCAAGACACGTTCTACGAGGGAGATATAATATAATATATATATATATATTATAATATATATATTAATATATAATTATATATATATATATATTAATTATATATATATATATATATATATATATATCATAATATAGTACGGTATATATACTATATATTATTATTATAATAAATATATATATATATATAATATATATATATAATAATATATTATATATATAAATATAATATAATAATATATATATAATATATATATAAAATATATGAGCCCGCGTGGGGTAATTGATCGATAGGGCAGTTTTTGGGGTCAAAAGTGATTGTCATATAATATGAAGAAAACTAGATTAAGCTTTGTAATAGGTATATTCTAATAGCCCAACCCTTAAACCATAATATTTGTAAATAACATCTATTTCCATAAACTATGCTTGATATGACATTCATTTTTTTTAATATTATCATTTTTTACCAAAAAAAAGTTCAACTTGAGGTTTTAGGAAAAGTTATATTTTAGGAAATATATGACTTTTCTGAACCAAAATTGGGGTAAAATGTGATAGTTGTGGGTCCAACTATTAGTCAATAAAATGTATAGTATCTATGCTTCCCCCAAAAATGTTAGGAGATATCATACTTTGTTGGTGACTTGGAGTAATTTGTGATACATTTTATCATCATAATTTACCTCAAGTCTTTTTTATATCACCCCAAAAAGCTAACATAAATTACCACTATTATTTTTTCTATCCCATGCATATGTTACTTATACTTTATGTATAATAGGCATAGATGGAATTACTGATGAAATGATCAATAATGGAGGTGAGATGGTGATTGAATGGATTTGGAAGTTGTGTAACAAAGCATATATGGAGGTTATAGTTCTGAGACATTGGAGGAGGGCAGTAAAAATACCCATATATAAGGGTAAGGTGATAAGGAAAACTGTAGGAACTATAGATGTTCATTAACTGTTTAGATCAAGATATATACTTGTATTTTGTCAAAAGAGTATACATTAAGTGAAAGAGGGATGGATTGGTGAAGAACACATGTGCATTTAAAAGTGGGCTAGAGGATTGTGGACATATTTTTAACATGAAACAAATGATTGAGAAAAGCAGAAAGAAAAAATTGTATTGTAGGTTTTAATGGATTTGCCACAGCAGTATAAAAGGATAATAGGAAGCCTACATCAAGAGTTAATCGCATATAGTGTTGGTTGCAATTTCTCTGAATGGAACTCCCAACACCAGTAGACTTCTGAAATGAATCAAACTATCAAAACTATGTATAACGATAGTGAAGCTTTGTAAGAATAAATGAACTGGAAAATCGATGGGTTAATATAATAGCGAAAGTGAGGCGGGCATGGTTAGTGTCTCCTGGTTTATTAATTTGTATATGGATTGGTTATGAAAAAATAAGAGGTAGGGTTGGCAAGGTGTTAGAATATGGAGAATGGAAGAGAGGTGAGGGTGCCCTACCTATATATGCGGATGATTTTGTTTTGTTGTTGCGAATCTGAAGAAGTCTGCAAGTGGTTGTAGAGGGGTGTGGCAGGGTTGTAAAAGAAGGGGTTAATAGTAATGTATAAGATTAAGGTTATGGCAGTGAGTGGTGCTTTACGCTCACTGAATAAGATTTTGTAGTGCTTGCAGGAAATTGAAGTGAACAACTTGCCTTGTATCTAGATCAAGAAAGTAGGCAAGGACAGCCTGCTGTCCACTTCAGATATTTTGGGAATCGGTCACCACACAAAGACAGTAGTGCTGCATGGTGTTCTCCAAATCCAAAGAAACTTGGAATCTTTGACGACTTGATGTACATAACTTAGATTACTTCAAGGTATAATGTCGTTAACATTATTGTTTACCGATTAACGAATTACTCTTTGCCTGTTTTTTTTACACCATTAAGCAGGACTGAACAAGTGACAAGTATTGACACAGGTTTGACAATACCATACCTGTGGTAAATACAATCCGCTTTGAAGCCAATACCAATGCCGTAAATAAAAAGCCATACTTACAATACCAATACTTTGGCACAATCGATAAATATATATATAAATAGTATATATAATAGAATAGTATACTAATGATATATTATATATAAAATATAAAATATATATATATATATAATATATATATATTATTATATATATTATATTATGGCGGCGATTCCAGCAATTCTCTCTCTCTCTCTTCTCTCAAGCTGATTTACACCGATATTCCGATCCCCAAACTCGCCATTCAAAGAATACCAAAATAATAACGCTACATATGAGACATAAAGAACATATCAAGACGCCCTCTGTACCGCCGTGCCACAAACCCACCAGACTTACTAACAATACCTAAAAGCTTGGTTATCATTCAACAGAATGTTGGGCCTCTTGCTGAAATCCATCTATCACCTGACACCAACTGACGATACCAATCATCCCTCCACGCACAAGTACAACCTTAAACAGCCCCATCCATCCCCTAAACAAACACCCAAAAACTCGAATAACCTTTCGACATCCCCACTTCACCTTTACACACAACACATTCAAAACAATCATATGTACAGAAACAGAGAAATTAATGTCTCCGAACTAACCAACACAGTTCATAATTAACAACTACACTGTCAACAACAATCAAACATTCTCAAGAATCTACAATCCTATGGATCTACAGTCCTGATATCCACTACCTCGCCCCACAATAGAACAATTAACTACAAAGAATACAATAACAGGCGGCCTAAAAACCACCCCTATCCAACACCTGCACGAAGAAACAGAAAATCCACCAAATTCGGACATCGGATATGATAGGAACCCAGTTACTCCAGGATTCTCGAACCCACTCAATCTTGTCATACACTCACTTCAAGAACACACAATGCTCGCTTAAATTCCCTCCCTCTCTGCAGCCGTTATGGCGAATTTTTATAGAACACTATCTCCCCTCCACCAAAATAACACCGCCTTTATCAAAACCTATTCACACACATTTCGCGTAACATTACCTGAACAACTACCCAACAATTAGCCTCATAACCCTTCCCTGATATATCCCCTTCACAAGGCACACTAACATGAAAGACACAGATCTCCCTTCCTAGATTGAGATCCGGATATCACCCAAACCTTCAAAAATGTAAACATAGATCCAATCATCAAACGCATCGTCTGCCAAAGATGCTTAACTGATCCTGAAGCTGTTGAACACCTACTTCTGAGGTGCCCATTCCACCCCACAAACAACAACAGACGCAGAAGTCAACCTCCCGAAAGAGACCTACTGGCTCCGCCAGTGGGTAGGTTGCTAGGTTCTTGGAAATGCTGACTCCCCATATAAGAGGAGCCCAGGGGCAATATTAGAAGAATATTATTATACTATACATTATATGATATTTATATATATATTAATGTATAGTATATTATATATATATATATATATATAATATAATATATATATATAATACAATAAATATAATATAATATAGATATATATACTATAACGACATACTTTATATCGATGGAAATTTATAGAATACATATATAAGAAAAAATAAGTCAATAGGAAATGTTAAAAAAAAAAAATAAAATAAATAAACTAATTAATTAAAAATGCCAAGAGTACTTGCAAGTACTTTGCCAATTTTTCAAGTACAAAATGTGCAAGTACAAGTACAATCTGGGTTTTGATACGTAAAGTACAAGTACAAATCATAAGTACCAGTACTTGTACTCAACACCCAACCTAAAATAAGTGTTATATACTTCAAAATATGAAACACTTATTGTATCGTAACATTGATTCAGGCTCTACTATAATTTATTTAATTTTCGCAATTTATGCTCTGTCCCACTTAAAATAGCTGCCGTTTTAAATTTTAATTTAGATAGAGATAGAAATTAAAAAATGGAACATTTTTGGTTCAAAATTTTCCTATAGTAACAATCTGGACTGCGGAATGTATGTTGAAAAAGTAAAAGGTTGTATATCTAAGACAAAATACAGTTATTCAAGGATTCTATAGATATTAATATAATATTATATATTATAATATAGATATATATATATATATATAATATAATAATATATATAATATTATATTATAAATATATATAATATATATATTATACTGCAGATTTGTACATACTGTACTGTGACTTTTTTCTGAAAAAATTTTCTAAGTTCAAAAAGTTTTCAAAAACGTAATTTAAGTAAATTTTCTAAAAGAAAATTCGTTGGGGCAAGCTTCTGGAATATGTCCAGAAGCTGCCGCAAAGAATTTCGTAAAAAAACTAAACTAACTTAACTGTTTTGAAACTGAATTTTTTAACAGAAAATTTCCGGAAAAAGTCATAGTAAGGTAATGTACAAATCACTGCTAATATAGGAATATAAGTATATTATAAATAGTATATATAGTATATATAAAGTATATATATATATATAATATAGAATTATATATATATATATTATATATATATATAATATATATATATATAATATAAGTATAATAATATACTATTAGTAAATATATATATATAGTTAGTAGTATATATATATTTATATAATATAGAGTTGAAATATAATATAGTATATATATAATATATATAAGTATATATGATAATATAAATAATATATATATATGTATAATAATATATATCATTAGTAAGTATATATAGAATAGAGATTGGGGGTATTATATATAGTATATAGATCCCAGCAGGGAATACGTTGATGTGCTTGATGTCATTGAATGCGTCGTATATGGACTTGAGAAGGTGATACGGTGGGTAAAAAAGGATCAATATTAGGTAGGTGTCGGTGCAGTGAGGGGCCTTCTGGCCCTAGCAGCTGTTATAAGCAAATGTTTTTAACGCTTCCTGTGTCCCTCATTATCTAGTTCGCAGGGGCACTTACACATCTACATCCTTTCACTTACCATGATATAACACCGCACGACTCCTGTCCACCTTAAGACTTTATTCATCATCACTATACCTCTCATCTTCACTCAATAGATATTCTTTCATAACATTACTTTTAATCATACTTCACTTCACATACTTCTTTAATCTCATCCTCATCTATTTCACTATCACTAGTCGAAGGCAAATATTCAAACACCCTTTCTCGCCACTCACCATATCTCTCACCTTTTCTACATTTCTTAAACTCTTCCACATCAAACACCACTTCATCATTCATCTTTTTTTACTCCTCCTTCAACTCCCCTGAATCTTTTACCCCCCTATCAACATTACCCTTCACATCTACATTTCTCTTAACCTCAACACAGTCTCTCACTATACTTCATCTCATCCTTTCTACCACTACCGCTACTACCACTACTACTGTCACCACTCCCACTATTACTACTACTATCATCATTCTTCTTCAACTTCTTTTCCATTTTTTCCACTTTTGTTTCTAACACATAACATGAACTCTCCTTTCTTCTATTTTCATTCTTACTCTCTGTTGTGTCTTCTTCATATGCTCTACTCATATCACATATCTCCTAAATCGCCTTCATTATTTCCTCATTCTCTTCTCTATTACTCTTTACTTCTATTGCTACATTATCTACATTACTACCTCTATCTATTCTACGAACTTGACAACCACCATAATTACTATACCCATATCCACCTAAATTTATCCTTCTGCTCATAGTTGGCCTCTTTTCTAACACCATATTTACATGTCTTTGATCAGCCATATATGAATTACAATACTTCACATAAGTGATACTCCTAACCAAATATATCACACCTCTTTATGTAACCTAATCTATTCTGTTTATTTCTAGTGTTCTCACCCTCACTGTATCCCCTAACATACCTTTCATTTTTCATCTGACTCGTACTTAGCTTCCTCTTTTCACTGAAATTACCATAAAATACCCTTTTCTCACTTCTGACTAATACCATATACAAAAGTGTAAAATTGCATTTTTCAAAAATTTGCTAAAAATATTTTTCTTTACATTTTTTATATTTTCGTTATGCTATAACATTTACAAAGCTTTAAATTTGAAACCCATGTATAATAATCGCTGACAACCTCTATAAAACATACATTCCAAAGCTAATGCATCTTGTAATAAAAACTTCACAAATCATTTTCATCTGCTTAATAGGAAAAAATTAAAGCAAACGAATATCACTTTCAGAAACGTCAGAAAGTGCTGCCCTTTTGCTGTTGCCTTTAGTTTTGCCACAAGGAAACGTAGTCATCAGAAAAGGAAGTAAAAAAGTTTCAATTCGTCCATCATCAGAAATTACAAAATCTCAATTTATTGAAGAAATTACCTGAAGTGTGTTGATATATATAGTTAGATATATATTATTATATCTATATATAATCTATAATATATATATAATAATATATATATATATAATATGATAATATATATATATACTATATATAATACATATATATAGTTCTTCATCTACCTTTTTTTTCCAAGATTGGGAGAAGGTGCGTAGCATGCATCAGAAAAGAAAATCATAGGAGAATAGACAAAAGTCGAAAGAAGCCAGCCTTACTTGCCTCCCTCCTGTACCATTAAAGTAAGAACCTCGTCCGCAATGCAAGAAAATCCCACTCCTATAAGCTACGGACCGGCGAGCTATCCCAACTATGGTTAAATGTCAAGGGTGGTCATGCCCCTGGCCTCAGTGGGCCTACAAACCATACCACATACACACCCCGACATTCTCCTTCATCACACCTTTCTGCCGTCTTCTGTCCAAACTCACAATTTCCTCCGCAAAACATCGGTTACTGACTCAATCACTTTTCTTTCGGTCTCCACAGCCGGGCGTTCCAACAATCACCACTATAAACACAAGCTTAACCACCGACTATCATTCATCCCACATGACCAAACATCTCAACATACTTTCATTAGCTCTCGTTTACGCCTTTGCTTCAAACCACAGTTCCACTCTCGAAGAAGTGTCACTTTAATTCTTAGAACCTTATCCTTCAAGCACAAAAAAAAAAAAAAAAAAGCCCCTAAGAGGTCATCTGACCACATGAAACTCTTAGATATATATATATGTATATATATTATATTATATATATATATAATTAATCTATATATAATAATATATAATTATGTATAAAATAAATTATATATATATTAGGGGGGTTTTTGACAGTGAATTGTGTGGTTTTGATGTGCAAGAAGAATAGGTATCTTGGAAGAGTCATAGGCAGGAGGAGTAATAGTAGAGTGAGAAGTTAAGAACTGGGAAAGCGCAGTATAAACGGAAATACTGGTGAAATGATCAAGAAACGGAGGCGAGATGGATTGATTTGATTGGAAGTTGTGTTAATAAAGCGTTTTATGAGGGTAAATGTCCGAAGTGATAGATGAGACAATAATAGTACCCTTGTAATAAGAGTAAGGGCATTAGGGGAACGTGTAGGACTTTTGGGGAATTAGTTACTCAGTGTTGTAGGGAGATAATGCTGTATTTTAGTAGAAAGAGTGCGTCGATTGACTATGGAGGGTATAGTCTGCGAGGGATTGGAGAAAAGCAATAATATTACCCTGTATAGAGGGTAAGGGAGTAGGGGAACTGTAGAATATGGGGGGAATTGTTTACTGAGTGTTGTAGGGAAGATAAGTGCTGGTATTGGTCGAAAGAGGCGTCGAGTGACTGAAGGACTGATTGGTGAAGAACAGGTGCGTTTAGGAGTAGAGGATGTGTTGATCAAATCTGTACATTGAAACAAATGATTGAGGTAATGAATGAGAAAGAAGTATTAATTGTATTTAAGGTTTTATAGAATTGCAACGGGCGATGAATAGAATTAATAGAAGCCCTAGGCTTAATGGCTAAGGTGTGAATGAACTTGTGGGTACTCGGTGTAGGCTCTGAATGAAATCAAAGTATGAATTGCGATGGTGAAGGCGTGTGTAAGAATCAATGGTGTCAAAAGTGATTGGTGTAATATTAATGCCGGAGTGAGGCAGGGATGTGTATGTCCCCTGGTTATCAACTTGTATAGTGGATGGGGTTGTATGGGAAAGAATCTAGAGATGGGTGGCAGGAAATGGTGTGAGAATGATGGAGAGAGAGTGGAGGGTGCCTCACCTATTATATGCGGATGATGGTTTTGTGTGGGCGCATCTGAAGAGTTTGAGAGGATGGTAGAGAGATTGGCAGGTCTGGAAGCATGAGGGTTGAAGTAAACATAGATGACAGAGTTGGTTGTGAGTAAGACAGTCCTCGTGTGAAACCTAATTCTGCGTAGCAGAACGAACAAGTGCTGAGTGAATATTTAAACTACTATCTTCTATTCGTATCGCGTAAAACCTCCGTACTCGCTCGTCTGCGTCCTTTTTGCAGCTTACCTGCCAAAACAACTTATTCGCCTGCATATTCACATACATCTCTACCAAACTCTCATTCCCTTCTTCACCTCACTTAACAATCACGCCATACGTTTCTATTACCTGCAATAATGCCACTCGATAAACCTTGTCATATGCTTTCTCCAGATTCATAAATGAAATAGTCTTTTATTCCTCTTACCATTTTTTTTCAATGAACTGATACACTGTAAATATATGTTTGATTTGTTGATTAGTGTATATCCTTGTCTATGAAGGAAATTGGATTTAGCTAGGCGGATAATGTATCTTCATTATTGAATTTTATACTGTTTTTATAATAATGGTCATTCCCTTTGCAGGAAGGATCAAACTTACAGGAAGTTATTTCAAATAACAAAGAAAAAGAAAGACGTCAACCTTTCATAGTTAGCATCTCCGGTGAAAACAGATTGAAACCGTCAATCGTCAAGATTATATGCTGCGATAAAGTCATCAGTTGCTCCTCGCTAATCAAAGCTGTTGACACACTATTTAAATTATATTTTGTACTTGATTTAAAGTATCCGGTGTACTGCAAAAATAATTATTATATTTTGTGGAGTATTATTTTTATAAAATCGAAAGCTCGAACACTGGAGTTGTTCGCGAATTTTTGTCTAATTTTTAGTTCTATGATTTTATTATGCTCTTAGGTATTACAAATAATTTTTTTCATATTTTATAATTTCTAAAATTTGCAAATTTTAAAAAAAATTCTGTCCTTTGTATACTTAGATATATATAATGATATATTATAATATATATAGTATATATTATATAAGTATATAATAATATATATATATATTAATATATTATATATATATATAATTATAATATATAAAATATATTATAGAGATATATATAACTATACTATAATAACCTTATATATATAATAGTTATATAAATGATATACATTGGATTGGATGCATGACTTCTTAGAGGGCGTTGTTCCTAGAGAAATGATTTTGATACTAAAAGAGTTTATTGTCGGTCGCAAGTTGCTTTCGGTAGAGATATTAAATAATCGTATTCACAGCTTCATTTATTCTGCTTCAGAAATTAGTAGTAAGCCTTCTGCAATAAAGCTAAATCAAGTTCAATCTGGTAAATTTACATTGGGGCAAAGTGCGTCTCAGATGAGATGCTTGGCTTGAAATCTTCCACTCTTAATTTCAACAGCTCTTGTAACACCCCCAAATCTTTTGTACTCTGTCCTGCTACCTAATGCGATTTGTTTGGCTTCTACATATGTATCAAGGGAAGAAATAAGTTTCTCAATTTTATATGCATTATCAGCATCCAAATAGCCATCTTTTAAATCATTAGCAAATGCTACTGTACGATAGAAATTCTTATGCTCTTAGACGTTGCTTCAATAGTGGTAATTATTCATTATTTATTACTTTAAAAAGTGTGTTATGCTACAGTTGATAGAAATGTTTTACGCTTAATTACACTTCCAATTTACCAATATACAATGTTGAAAGTATATTTATTTTGTACATTCTAACTTTACAAGTAAAAATAATAAATTGTACAAATATTTTTGCGTTTACTATTCCTGTATTAAGACTAACTACAAATTTAAATTTATTACATAAAGAATGGTATGTTTTAGATAATATGAAAACATAACATTTCTTGATGTAATTTGTTTTTAAATTTGTATTTACTCTTACTGCAGAATTTGTAGTATATTCTATAACTACCTGTAGGATTAATTATTTTTCAAAGTAAATTATTGCAAAATTGTAGTTGTGAATACAACAGGCATAGTATTATTTACTATAACTATATGTAAAATATACCATATCGTGAAGTCACTTTTTGTAAATGTATAGTTAATCTTACCAAAGGATTTTTAGTATATACTAAAACTATGTGTATAATTAACACTTTTCCAAAGTATATTTTTGCAATATTGTAGTTATGAATACTACAGACCTAGTAGAATGTGTAATAAAATATATATATTTTGTATACCATCACTGAGTTTCTGTCAAGTATTTTATAACTAAAGAATTGCAATAATTAATTAAAAATGTTTAATTAAGAATTTTTAGTATATAATACAAATCCGTAGTAAGGTAACTAAATACAAGAATACTTCAAGAAATGTTTATTTACAAATACGTTTAGTAAATAAACATGACGTAATATGCATAACTACAATCCGCAATAATTACGTTGAAAATATTAATCTAACAATAGTTTTGTACATACTATACAAATTTCCTTAGTAATACTTCAAAGATAAAAAATTAACAAGCAAAAATGGTATCTTAACTAAATCTATAGATAAGGCAAGTATTTTGGCAATACTCAGCTGTAGAAATGGTAAATCAATTTCAATTAGGTGTAAAAATAACCGTCAAAAAGTAGTATATGAACAACTAAGTATAGTTTTATGTACAGTAAATAACTTAAATAATTACTTTAAAAAAAGAGGCTAAATAACAATTCTAAGGAAAGGTACATTTGCAATTCAATTTATGAGTCAACAGATATACCTCAAAATATAGTATATTGAACAACTAAGTAATAGTTTACCCGAACTGTAAAATTCTTCAAAAATTACTTTAAAAAAATGGTAAAAAAATTCTAGAATTCTAGAATAAATGGTAAATTCAATTTCATTTATGTAGTAAAAATAACCTCAAAATATAGTATATTGAACAACTAAGTAATAGTTTAACGTACTAGTAAATAACTTAATAATTACTTTAAAAAAGTGGTAAAAACAATTCTAAGAAATGGTCAAATTTAATACATTGTAGTAAAAAAACCCTCAAAGACATAGATAATGGAACAACTAAGTAATATGTTAACGACTGTAAATTAAGTAGAAAATTCACTACGAACTGTTCCTACTGAAGTTAGTAGAAAAAAATATTAGAAATTAAATGTCCTTTATACACTAAACAATAGTTCATTACTACCACAGCGAAAGTTATTTTAAACTAAACAATGTAGTGTCTTTCATCTACTACGAAAAGTAGTAAGATTACTTTTTAGGTGTTGGAGCTCACCGTAACCCGAAAAAAAGTAATAACCATTTAGTGGTACTTTAACTAAACTTTTTTTCTAAGTGTATATATGTATATATATATATTTATAGTAATATATATATAATATATATATATATATCAAATATATAATTATAGTATATGACATTTATTACCGAC
>JABUQX010099481.1:50000-74244 GCA_015478945.1 Trachelipus rathkii
AAAGTCTGATAGCAGCCATTAAAAGTATATATGAAAAGCCAATAAATATGGTTAGAGGAGCAGGAAGAAGAAATATGGTTTGAAGATGAAAAGGGGTTAGACAGTGAAGTGTACTGTCATCATTGCTCTTTGCACTCTACCTGGACAGTTGTCTTAAAAGGATATACATAAAGGATAGTCTTGAGCGCACATTGGTTTATGGGATGAGCGGCAGTGATACATCAGGAGCTCAAGTACCTGCAGAAGCAAGAATAGGTGGAATGAGATACTGAAGTCAATGGGCATGAGAATAAACAGAGAGAAAACGGAAATAATGGTGATTGGAAAAGAGAGGGAAGATATAGTAGTGAACATGGAAGATACAAGGCTCAAACAAGATAATAGATTTAAGTATTTGGGCGTGGTATTTGATGATCAAGGAAGACAAGATGACGAGCTGAAAGAGGGAGAATAGGGAATTCTCACAGAATGTTGGGAATATTTCCTTGCTAAAGGAGAGAGGTACAACTGAACTTAAAATATTAATATATAAATCAATTCTGAGACCGATATTGTTGTATGTTGTATGGATCTCAATGCTGGACAATGGATACGGTACAAAAAAGCAGAATAGAAGCTGCGCAGTATGTGGGTGCTTAGAATCATTAGTAGGGCTTATAGCTGAGAGACAGAATGAGGAGCGAGCTGGCAAGGAGGGAACTGGAACTGGGAGTGGAACCTGTTTTGGAATGAGTGGAGAGAAACCAGTTAAGATGGCTTGGACACGTGAAAAGAATGGAAGAAGGGGAGAGATTGAGAGATGATGGATTGGAGACCTGAAGGGAAGAGACCAGCAAGAAGACCAAGGAAGAGAAGGATGGAATCTGTGGCGGAAGCTATACAACGAAGAGGAAAGACGTTAGAGGAAGTAGAGGATGAATGGACATTTGAAGACAGAGATGTTTTGGAGAAGATTCTGGAGAGTAGCACCGCTGCAGGCCACCTGGCAGACGCATGGACAATATATATATATATATTATATATATATATATATAATATATTAGTATAATATGTATATATATATATATATATATATATATATATTATTATATTATATATATATTTAATTATTTTAAATATATTAATATATATTATATTATATATATATATATATATAATATATATACTATATATATATATATATAATATATATATATATATATATATAATATATATATATATATATATATATATTATATATATATATATATATATATATATATATCATATATATATATATATATATATATAATATGTAATTGTATAAATTAAAATATAAGGTTCGGTTATAGGTCCTGCTCGTTCACGTTATGATAGATATATATATTATATACTATATATATATATATATATATATATATATATATATATTATATATATATATTATATTCTATTTATATATATATATATTATATATATATATAGTATTATATATAATATATATTATATATTAATATATAAATATATATATATATATATATATATATTAATATATATATATATTAATATAGTTATATTATATATATATATATATATTATATAT
Source organism: Trachelipus rathkii (assembly GCA_015478945.1). NCBI lineage: Eukaryota > Metazoa > Arthropoda > Malacostraca > Isopoda > Trachelipodidae > Trachelipus > Trachelipus rathkii. The sequence goes on from JABUQX010099481.1 coordinate 51,583, forward strand.
ATATATACTATATCTTATATATATATACAGACGTAGCAAAAATTACAATTTTTTTTAAGAAACATTTTTCTATGTTTGGAATGCTTTTTTGTTTATCTAATTGTTTTTTTAAAGCAATTTTTTTTTATTATAAAATAAGAAACACAATAATAATTAAAGAATCTATTAACCTTTAGCAACTTCTAAAGCTATGTTTACCATATTTTTTTTCCTTGTTAATACCCGGTAGTTAGTACTTAAGTAAGCTCGAGGGGAGTTTTTGTCAGTTTTAATTTCTCTTTCTTGTGAAGTTGCTTATTAAGCTTTTCTGACAAATTTAATGTTTTTTTTTTTAATATTTTATTTTTCAAACTGCGGCAGTTTTATTATACTGTAGTATTTTGACATTTTTTAAAGATTTTATTGTGCAAAAGTATAAATTAAATAATATTTTTGAGGAAAGTGCTTGAAAATATTTTTGGTTTAAGTTTTAAGTTCGTAAAAACTTGTTGAGACTAATAAAATGGGAAAAAATCAAGATATAAATGCAATAAAGGCTGCCCAAATAGATATGTTATTAAAAGAAGGCCTTTCTGGGAAAGAAATTGCAAAAAAAGGTCATGTTAGTGAATCTGTGATTTCAAGAATGAAACAAAAAATTTTGAAAAACATCAGCTTATCTCCAAAGAAGAAGAAAAAAAGTGGAAGAAAACGTATAACAAGCAGCCGAGATGACAAAATTTTAATAAGAGAAGCCCTTAAGAACAGAAGAGCAACTTGCAAATGCATCAAAAAAACACTTACTGCAGCTGGAGTAGCTTTAAGTTGCAGAACAATTAATAGGCGTCTTAAGGAAGCTGGTTTGATGGCAAGACGTCCCCGCAAAAAGCAAAAAATAACCGAACTAAATGCTAAGAGACGCTTAATTTGGGCAAAGCAGTTCAACAACTGGACAGAAATGGACTGGGAAAATGTAAGTTTCATATTGGTTTTCATTTCAAAATTAATATTTCCTTATATTCCCTGATATGAAATTTTGATTTATTTTTTCAAAATTTTACATTGGGCTTTTAATTTTCATCAGGTTGTGTTCAGTGATGAATCGATCATCCAGTGCACTGATGAATCTTCCCAGTACATTCGTAGAAGGTCTGGAGAGGCTTTTAATATCGAATGTGTCCAACAGAGAGTGAAACATCCAACTCAGGTCATGGTTTGGAGCGTGATGTCAGTGTATGGAACGGGTAGACTAGAGATTGTTAAAGGTACAATGAGGCTGGAGCAGTACAAAACCATCCTTGAATCTCACCTGTTGCCTCAATTGCAGGATTGGGCTAAGAAGTAAGGTTCTGGATGCATGAAGATTTCATATTTTATGCATGATGCGGCTCCATGTCACAAAGGTCGAACTGTAACACAATTTTTGGAATCCCATGGAATCCAAACACTACCATGGCCTGGAAATAGCCCCGATATGAATCCGATCGAAAATTTGTGGTCTATTTTAAAAAAAGAAATGAAAAAGGAGACCATAACAAATAAAAATCAGTTGATTGAATCACTAATTAATGTGTGGCACCGAAATGAAAGCATTCAAACATCATGCAGAATATTAGTACATTCAATGCCACAAAGGATAGATTCCCTCAAAAAGGCTAAAGGATGGTTTACTAAATATTAAAATTGTGTAATATGCATTGAAAATTATGTAATTAGATAAGGAAATTTTGAAAGTTTAAATTCTTAATAAAATCATTTAAAATTTTATTTCATTCTATCCTTAAACATTAAAAAATTGTTTGACAAAAAATTGCTAATTTTTTTGGCGACGTCATATATATATATATATATACTATTATATATATATATATATATAATATATTATATATATATATTATATTTATATTATAATATATATAATTATTATATATTATATAATTATATATATTTATTATAATATATTTATAATATATATATATATATATATTATATATATATATATAAATATAAATTAGATATATTAAAATTCCAAAAAATTTTAAACAAATCACATAAAATATTTTAATAATATATTATATATATATATATTATTATATATTATATATCTATATATATATATATATATATATATATATATATATATATATTATATATATATATATATATATATATATATATATATTATATATATAATATACTATACGAAGAGTAAAAATATTAGTTAACTAAGAAAGGAGTTCGGGTTTTGTAATGAAAACAAAATTTATCTTTCAGGAATTTGGAATTTCCATTTTATTGAAAAGGGATTTAATTTATGCGGCGTAATTCGGAGTGATTAATGATTGTTCGTCCCAAAAAGGAATTTCAAACCATCTCTCTTCAACATTACTTCAAAACATACACAAACCTATAGTAAGCATATATATATATATATAATATATATATATATTATATTATATATATAATATTAATATTATATATATATATATATATATTATTATATATTATATATATATTATATATATAATAATATATATATAATATATACTATATATATATATTATATATATATATATCTTATTTGTTATATGGATCCGTTTTTTTTTTCATATAATTATATGATAGTAACAATAAATTTTAGGGAGAATAAGCAGGATTAAATAATTTTACATACCAAAAAAAAGTCAATATTTAATAAATCGTTTTTTTTAGTCATCGTGCGTTTGGCAATTTACTGGGAAGAAAATAAAGGCGGAGTCGTTAAATTTTCTGAATGCAAAATCCTTATTTTAGAAATACACTAAAGACAAGAGAAAAAAGTTTTACGACAAAGTAGATCATCTAGTTGGATATAGTTTACTGGCATCGTCGATCCATATAGGTTAGTATGGTTTATCTGCTAACGTCGATCCATATAGATCAGTTTTAGTTTACGACCCTCCTAGTTCAGGCTATGATAAGTTTTTGTTAAATATACACAGAATCATATATTATATATATTAATATATATATATATTAAATATATATATATATATATATATCTTATATATATATATATTATATATATATATATATATAATATATATATATATATATATATATTGAGGGATGTGTACCGGAACCAGAATTTTGGTTCCGGCCGGAACGGAATTCGGAACGCTTGGAAAGTTCGGCGGAAGTTCCGGACGACCGGAACTTTTGATTTCCGCTACAACTTACTATTCTACTTAAAACTTGTACGATAATAAGTGGAGTCTCTCTAGAAGTATCTGGCATCTCACATTCCAAACTGTGAGGCTTTAGTTTTCTGTAAGACCAAAATTTGGATACGCGGGATCAATAAATTTTATTAAGTAAAATGGGATATACTATAATAAAGTTCTACGGGTCTTTAAGGTTTTAAAAAGTTTTTTTCAGAAAAGCATTTTTTTAAAAAGCTTTTTTTTCAGAAGCGGGTAACGTGTTTGAGGATAAGAGATCTCGTTTAACTCCACAACATGGAGAGCAACTTATTTTCCTACACACAAATTTCAATATAAAGATAATTCAATTTTTAATAAGATAATATTTTGGAATCTTGTTTTAAAATTTTTTAAAATTTTTGCTTAACAGTTTTGTAAATAATTACTGTTTTGCTTGTGATTTTTACATTAGAATTTTTAATTTTATTAATAACAACAATAATAATTAATAATAATAATAATAATAATAATAATAATAATAATAATAATAATAATAATAATAATAATAATAATAATAATAATAATAATATAGCACTGGTAAACATGAAATTTCTTGGAGGGGGTTTCGCAATTGATTATTGATATATTTGAAGTGGCTTGATTCAAAAATGTATCTGTTTTGCGTATCACATCGCATTTTTGAGATATTGTGTGTAACACAGATTTGTAAATTTTATATATTTACGCTTTTTTCAGAGGTTTTCTGTCACAATGGGGATTTTTATTTACATAAATATATTACTCTGTAAGGTTTATACATATAAAATATATATATATATATAAATATATATTATATATATTATATATATATATATATATATATATATATTATATATATATATATATATAACTATAATATAATATATATATATATATATTATATATTATATATTATATATATTATATATATATATATATATATATATTTTATATATATTATATATTATATTATATTTATATAATATATATACTATATATATATATATATATATATATATATATTATATATAGTATATATATATATAATATTATATATATATATATATATATATTATATATATATATCTATATAATATATACTATATATTATTATTATATATATTATATATATGTTATATATAATTATTATATATATATATTATTATATATATATAATATATATATATTGATATATGAAAGAGAAACAAGATACAATATGTACATGTCTTGAATAGATAATGTTTAAACATATAATACAACTATAAATAAAGGGTAATATGGGACAACAATGAATGTAATAAAAGGAATGGGTTTAGTTAATGTAAACATACCTACGATGGTAGTACTTTTCTCTTCGTAGACGATCTACTGTGCATAGCGTCTGGAAAATCCCTTCATCAGGCTCCAACATCAGTCGGCATCATATTGATCTCGCACTTGGCCGTGGTAGTCCTTCATGAACTTTAAGATTTGATGGAAGAGTTTCACGCCTGCTCATCCACTAACCATCGCTAGGTTACGGAAATTTGCTTAGGTGAGAATGTAAGTAGTACAACTTTATACTCATTCCTTATGGTGAAAATGAAAAACTGCTAGGAGTTCCTGTACAGTGTTAGTGGTTCTCGGCTTTCGTTCCCCAGAAAATTCTGTACTAAATCTGAAAAAGCATTCCACGCTCTTGCCTTAACACAAGTGCATTGTTGTAAGCAAAGCAGCATTCGCGGAGGAGTGTCCCGTATTTTGTGGGCATCAAATATTCCAAGCTTTTTTTTCTCGTCCTCAGACAGGAAACGTTGAGGCATATATATGCGGAAGCATTCACCATCATGGTCGAGGGCCTTCACAAATTGTTTCATCCAAGTTTTATGTGTAGTGGAAGTAATATGATGATTTCTCTCTGTACAAGTGTTCAGTACGATGTCGTCAAGGTTTCCTCAGTGCATTCTCTTTTGGTCCAGTGATCCTTTGCCGCCCGGCTGGCCCAATAGCACAGGAAGCAGGGATATTGGTGAAACCTGCTTGCTGAGCACAATGTTTACCATTTTGAGGTTGACGCACATTAACCATCCAAATGTAGCCTGTATTGTAGCCTCTCCAAAACTTTGATATTTGCATACTCCTTCTCTCATCCGTAACGAGTACCCTACTGGAACCCGAAGCATACCTGTTGCGTTGTGTAACAACACACATCACTTTAAAACTGCTCTTGGAAGTGTCAATAAACAGTCGCCACTCACGTACATCGTATGCTGGGAGTCCCATAGCGAGATAGGCCTGCAACTTATGCATACACAAAGGCTACCATCTGATGGGAAGAACGTCGCAGCTCTGCTTTTTGTTACGATAAAAATTGGTGTGCTCATGTGCCATGGTCTAGTAAGTCATTTTTCATGCACAACCGTGCGAAGCCAAGCTCAGTAGGACAACCTTCGGCAAATACTAACTCTCCGTAGCAGCTCGTTCAGTTTCACCTGGGTAAACACTGACGGACGATCCGATGTATTTCAGATGGATGGATAGACATCATCCGGTTCATTGGCTATCCGATACTGTGAACGTTACTAAAGTTATCCCATGCTTCCAATATCGACCGCAGTAAACTTTCAAACTTTACTGTAGATATATGCGGGATTGTAATGTCTATACAGCCTACGTAGTGCGCACATGAATTTTTGTCATTCCTGGGAATTGCAAAAGTAGGTGATCCATGATTGGCACGAAACGGATTGTGATACAGCAAATCGAGTTATATATGAAATCAGGCACGTCCGATTACTATACATCTGCTTACAAAAGTCCATCCAAGAAAAATTTCACATTTTTTTTATAATAATAGTAATAATACATAATAATAATAATAATAATAATAATAATAATAACTAATAATAATATAATAATATACATAATAATAATAATAATAATATATAATAATATATATAATAATATAATAATAATAAATAATAATAAATACCTTCAACTTTTATTTATGCCCAGGTCTAGATTCTAGAGGCAGGGTTGGCACAAAAGAATAAATGATTTAAATCACGATTTTTTTTTAAGTGATTTTTTTTTTATAAAAAAAGAATCATGAGTTTTTATTTATTTATTTTTTTTTTTATTTTTTAAGGCAAATTTTTTTTTAAATTAATAATTATATATCTATTACTAATTATTATAAGTATATTCATTTATATAAATAAGTAAATTCATCACTGTAGTTTCAAGTCAATTTTTAATAAAGAATAAATAAAATTAAAATACTCAGATATTATAACAGTATATATATAATTTAAATAACTTAATTAACTATTAATAATTATATGTACTAAAATTAATTATTAATTAGTAATTAATTAGTATTATTTACTAATTTTTATATAAATAAATAATTAAAAAAGCAATTTGTTAAAAAAATAAAAAAAAATAAAAAAAATCTCAAAAAAAAAAAACAACAACAACAACATTGTTCTAGAGTATTAAAGCTTTCGGTTCGAGTGTGAAATATTGTTTTAGTATTTTTAAAGTTTTCGAAACTATGGAGTCGAGGTCATTTTATATGATATTTTGTTCCAATATTAATTTCTATATTATTTTAATGCAAAATAATAACTGAGTAATTGACAAATCAATTACTGAATTTTTTAAGAAAGATTTTGAAAAGTAGAAATGTTTTCGGTTAGTTCCGGCTGGAACAGTTAGTTCGGCGGCGAACGGAACTTCTAAAAAATCGAGGTTCCGGTACCTGGTTCGGTACATCTAATATATATATAATATATAATATATATATATTATTATATATTATATCTATTATATATATATATAATATATATATATATATATATATATATATTATATATATATATATAAATATATATATATATATATATATATATATATATATAATATATATATATATATATATATATATTATCATTAAGTACGCCGAATTTCTTAACCGCTCTATCTTTTCAAATTCTTTCACGTATGTTAATAACTAAAAAAAATATTTTTTTCCTCATCCTGTATGTCCTATTTTCATATTTTAGTGTCAATAAATGTTTAATACGTCTTACACAATATGTTTTTTATTTATTTAATTTTTAATATTTTAAATATTAAAAATAGATAACGTATTCATTATCTAATATAATTAATATTATTAAATTTAATATTTAAATTTATAAAATATTTAATAAATACTAAACATATACAAAAATTAAATATAAAAAAATTAATCGGATTCATTATAACTCATAGGTCATAAATATTATGATATATGGGTGAAACATTAATATTTGGGTCATTAAGAAAATATAAATATAATATATATTATATATTTATTATTAAGTTATAATATAATTATCGTATATTAGATTTAATTGAATATTAAAGATATAGGTAGGTTATTAAATTCTGGTTTTCACAACTAATGATATATTTAGTATATATAATATTAAATTAATTATTATAATATATTCTATAATATATATTAAATATATATTATTATATTAATTATATATATATATATTATATATTATAATTATATTTATATATATTTGTATAATTATTAAATTATATATATTAAATATAATATAATTTATAATTATATATTATATTATATTTTTTCTATATAATTATATTTATCTATATTATATATATATATTTTATTTATTAATATATAATTTATAATATATTATAAATATATATATATATATTTAATTATATATTAAATATATTTAATATATATTATATATTATATAAAATTAGTTAGGTTGTCATGTGATGTGATAAATTATTGACATCAGCTACATAAATTCATGTGCCGTATAATTTAAAATTTCTATGTAGTTATGATTTATTTTTATAAGGAGTGAGGCTTAGGATGTCGGGATATTTCGGGGATATCAGTTGTGGTGATATATATCCTAATAGGTTCGGGGCCTATATATAGGGTAGAATATATCATATATTATCTATAGATATATTTAGATAGTATATATTAATACTAACGGTGTATTATATTTTACCGGGTAATTACCGTAAATATATTATAATAATACTGGTATTTTCGTATAGCGAACTATTTCAACTAGTGGTACCTTTAACTACTTTATTTTTATAATAAATATGAATCTTTTTGTTCACTATTAAAGGAAAGTTTTACCAGGATATATTAATCGACGACGATGTAATCGTTTTTTGAGTTATTCTCAAGCATAATTGTAAAGAGTCAAGTTGCAATAACAGTTTTTTTTTATAATTTTTTTTTTAACACTAAAGGTTGTCCAAGCATAATCGGCAAAGATGGTGTAAAGAGTAAGGGTACTTCAAGCTCTCAGACGGGGACGATAGGGTTGAGCTTCGTAACACTCTACTCTCACTGTCGGAGCATTCAAAGCCTTCTGTAATAAATTAGGAAAAAACAATATTTAAATATTATCATAGATAAATTAACTGATTTAAGAGAAAGACTCTTGTGGTAAACTGTGCGCTCCTAATATTGGTAGTTTTAGCTGAACCACGTGACACTGCAAGGTTCTTGCAGGCACGAGTAGCCTAGTTGGTAGTTTTCGACAACATCTTTTTCTGTGATTATCATGATCTTTTTTAATGTGTAAACTATTTCCTTTTAAAGTAGTGCCAAATATATTATTTTATAAATATTTATATTACAGTAATATACTACGGTATAATAACCGTGGAAAAGCTTTTTATTAAATATATATTATATACTATATAAGATATAAATTTGATTTGAGTTTGGTATTTATATATTAGTGGATTTGATTTTATTATTTTATATTTCACTATTTATTTTATTTTCACTTTTATTTTATATATATATATATTTTTTTTATTTTATTAAATTTTATTTATTTTTTTAGAGGCCATATAAATTTATTGGTCATTTATTATTATATTTAGATTAATTTAATTATTTTATTTATATAAATAATTGAATAATAAATTACCTATATTTATTATACTACTATATATATATATAATATATTAAATTAATATATTAATAATAATAGTTTATTATATTATTATTACTATATTATATTATTAATATTATATATTATTTAATTTTATTGTATTATATTATAATTTATTAATATTATATCTATATCATCGGTTTGTAGTTTCACCATAAATAGGAGTTACCCATATTTCTTTATGGTTTAATTTTTTATTGGCCGTAAAAGCAGGGGTCTTGAGACAAACTTCTACTAAATGATAAAAATTATAAAATAATAAAAAGGAAAAAAAAAATTGAGCTTCATTTTTTGCATCGATGTGGCAGCTTATATACAATTGATACTACGCTTTGTGGGAGAGAGGCATCCTGTTTTCCATCAAACTTTTAATGTCTTTTGGCTTCTTACCAATTTAAATAAAATTATATACTCAAAATATTATAGTTAATGTTTTACTAAGGAGTCCGCAAATATATATTATATAATATGAATTATAATATATATATACTAGATATTTATAATATTTATATATATATATATATTATATATTATATGATATATATATATATATAGGGCTTTAAGATTAAATTTATATTATATAAATTATATATAATATATAATAATATATATATTTTATATTTGGATTAAAAATAATAATTAAAATAAATAAATAATAATATTATAAATATTTTAAATAATATAATTAAATATCATGTAATTTTACCCTTAATTCTGTTCGTGATTCTAAGACATAAAAAATATCCAAATCACCCTAATAACGACATACTAAAATCAAACGCTATTGTTACACTCATGTCAATAATCTTTACACGTGGATTTTAACTGGATCTTCTCTCTCTTATAGTTTTGGTGCACAATAACGAAAAACATGGCTCTTTTCGATAAAAGTTCCACGTCCACGTGAGCACTGGGGATAAATCTTAATTAGATTTATAAAGTAAATTAAATTTACGTTAGAACTTAAGTATCGATAACAAGTAAACATTTAATTTTATAATACTTTTTCAATATTTCACGTAATGTTCAATTATCAAAGATCCGTTTATTATTTCCTATTACCTATCCTAAATTTTAATTGTATACAAACTATATTACATATAATGTAGTACCCCCAAGGTTGCATGGCTCTATATATTTTCAAATCGTTATTATTCATAATTTAATTCTTATTTTATATGCATGACTTCTAATTTTATATTACCTCTTCATTATTCATTCAACATTATTTCAATTTCATATAAATATAACAACTAAGACTATTTCATATGACAGACTTATCTATCTATAACTAAACTCTAGGTCAACAAAAGGTGAAATTTTTTCTTGGATGGACTTTTGGCCAATAATATATGCAGATGCAGTCCTCCATTGTCAAAACATGAAGTTGGAGTAAACTACTAGGGATCGTGTTAAATGCGCACCATGTAACTAACTGACGTATCCCCGGTCTCACAGTAAGACTAGATACCATTGAACTCTAATCTCTCCTCAAACTATTACATTCGTCCTACATCCCGCTCTACGTGCGTATACATATCACACACATCACATACACATGTGTTGTGTCGGAAGGTTAAGACAAGATAGAGAGTTGTCTCTTAAAAGGGAGTCTGAATGTTTTGAAAGGAACATTAAGATGGTATTGGAATCCTTTGCTATAACCTAGTGTGATTCACACTACTTACACTAGGTGAATAGAATCCATACTCATCTAACTGTGTTCTTTCAAACATCAGACTCACTCTTGAATAAAGAACTCACTACTTGGGCTTTCTAGATAACACCATGAAATTCCCACAAACAATATTGCCATACTGAGCCATCATATAATCTAACGAGAGAAAACATTAACCGACAAATTTTGGCAAACAAGAAAGACGTTCATGAGCATACTTACTGCCATACCTACGTCCTTATTTAAAACTGATTGCACATCCAGCATGGGCGCCAGCAATATTCACAGTCCAATATGGAAAAATAAAAGTTGAACAAAATAAAGTTCTTGGAATAATAAGAAACTGGTCTCACTCGCACATCATACTTACTGACGCGAAGACAAAGACTGCTATTACAGAACCCTTTCCACCAAGAATTTAAGGAGGACCGACACGGCAGCTTTGTACTACTCTGGCAATATACAACACGCTCTCTGCTGTTCCCAGATACTCATTATTATTCAAATCATATAGTCACTTAAGACGAGAATCGAGCTCACTTTATCCAGTTACCACATATAAAAGTCACGCCTGCCCGATTTCTCCAACAAAACTTTGGACCGGTCAAACCAGAGAACCAGAAGTAATGCTGATCCGTTTGCGCTCTGGGCATGATCCCTCCCTTTAGGAGAGAGAGAGAGAGAGAGAGAGAGAGAGAGAGAGAGAGAGAGAGAGAGAGAGAGAGAGAGAGAGAGAGAGAGAGAGAGAGAGAGAGAGAGAGAGCATTGTTAGGCATACAAGAAGAGGGAAAGAAGAGGAAGCATAGTTTGAGTTGACATTTTTAGAAGAGTCAGAAAGATCATTGCACTTTATACGGAGAAAAGTTTTAATATCTCAAGGATAAATTTTGCCCGATTTCGGCATGAAATGTAAGAACCGAGTTTCTAAAGATTGAAGACGATGATATTTATGAAGGCTGCGTCCATGCACCGAATAGTGAGTTAAACCGAGGTTTATTAGTTTTAGTCGAAGTGAAAGAGAATGGAATGGACACCTACATGATGGAAAGAATCTCTTCGGTTATACGATCCGCAAACTTCTGAGAGATCATTCCATGGGAAATGAAATCACTCCGTGGAAAATACGAAGTACGACCGCAAGTACGACCAGTTAGAAACACCGAAGTGAGTGAAAAACGTTTCGTCAACTTAGGTGGGTGTCTTTCCTGCGGAAGACTTAAAGAGATTGAACAGGACACAAAGATAAGGTGATCGAAGAAAAGCAGAGGAGGAAAGAACCCCCGCTCTTTGGTATTTAGGTGTCGCGGCGGTTCCTCCGCCCTCCCCTACGGGTTGGAAACGTCCCCCTCGTCCCGCCGGGTCGGGCTCGAGCCCCTAATATTTTTTATTTTTTGTATTTTTTGTTTTACATTTTTGTAATATGCTTTATATGCTGATTCCAAATATGTAATTGGTTTTTCTGTATGTATCGTACTTTTCGAGATATTTCATTTTTGAATTTTTTTCTTATATAAATGTGATTTTTAAAAAATTATTTAAAATATTTAGAGCTTTTGAATCATGTCCGTCACCACATAAATTCATTATTATTTATTATGTATCATATACTTGCAATATGTTAAAAAAAAAAAAAAAAAAAAATCAAAACTGACGAGTCGTAAAACATAACAGGGCATATATATTAATATATATATATTATATATTATATATATATAAAAATTTTTATATATATATATATATATATATATATATATATGATATATATATTATATATATATATATATATAAATATATATTATATATTACTCGTCAAAATTTAAACGGCACCACAAGCGTACGTGGTGAAGGAAGGGTAGAAAATGTTGAAGAACACGAAGACACTATATTGGACAATAAATAACATGGTGGATTCCTTCCACAGACCCGTAGGTTGATAGAGTGTGAAGGCTAAGGCGCAGACAAAGGGTCTCGCAGTAGTAATTCGGGTTCGTGTCCGCTGCAAATACCATTGTTGGTACGTATGTCGACGGCGCGGGGTGTGTGGGGGTCTGTCGTCAATACCATGTAATGACCCGCTGAGGCACGGATGACTGCTGACACCTTCCTGGCAAATGCTCTCGATGATGGGCGAGATGTCCTGGACAGTGATTTGATGCCCATATGTCGTGCAGTGCCTGTCGCAGGTCCGGGAGGGTCCGTGGAGGGGGTTGCAGCTGTCGGATCCGACGTTTCGGGAATATCCTACAAATGTTCGATTGGATTGAGGTCCGGACTATATTGCTGCCACTCCAAACGCCGGTAATTTGAACCACGTCCTAAGGTAATGCGTTCACACATTGGGGCCTTGTGGTGGTCTTGGCATTGTCATGCATTAAGATGAAAGAGTCACCGATGTAGGGGGCAAATCCGGCACGACATATGGTTCGAGAATGTCTGGATATATCTTACGGCTGTAAGAGTGCCTCCATCGAAAGATGTGGCAAACTCCGTAGGCTCCCCGATAAAGAGATCCCTTCCCAGACCTAACCGAAACACCTTTCAAACGGCGGCACCCTGCATGCACATTGAATGGAAGCGAACCTCTCCGTCGGTCGTCGGTAAACTCTAGCACGCCTGTCCGATGCGTACAGAGACACTCTCGACTCGTCCGCAAAGAGCACCTTTGCCCAATCGTCGACGTCCATGGATTGTCCCTTGGGCAAATGCCCTTCGATGTGCCGTGGTGTGCGGTTGACCTATGACAGGCCTCCGGGGCTGGTAATTATGTTCAGCAAGGCGTCGATGCACTGTATTGTTCACTCACCCTGTGCCGGTGTACCTCGCGCCAGCTTGTTCTGCAGATGTCTGACGTTGTGTGGCGCTCTCGTAATGCACGCAAGACGTATAAATTCGGTTTCCAACGGGTGTTGTGGCCCTGGGAATTACCTTGTCCCTACGCCGGCGATCATGTTTCAGGGTTTCCTGGTACCGCGTTGGACCACCCGTGCAATCGCTGTGTGCGCTACACCGAACCGTCGACCAAGTGCCCGGAACCCGTGTCCTGCGGTGTGGAGTGTTGTTATCTGCATGCACTGACAGTTGACGCACTATCCTCTCCATGTTTATCGGAGTCGCTTCGTACGTGAATGATCCCTCGCTCAATTATACCCTCGAAATAACCACCCCACCTCTCCCAGGTCTTGTTACGTGGTTTATGTTTTCTTAAATTTTATCGCAGGGACGGCCCCAATACTGCAGCCAATTCTCTGCGGGGTGGTTACATAGTTATACTGATGCTGTCGTCTGTGTTGGTGTGGGGGTTTATGGGGTTAGGGGCATTCCCGTTCCTGCAAGTAATAATTACCATAGTGGTGCGTTATTTTTGACGAGTATAATAATAATAATAATAATAATAATAATAATAATAATAATAATAATAATAATAATAATAACAATATTTGTATAAATGAAAGTAGAAGTTATCCATCTACAAATTTAGCTGTGAATATACTTTCCCTTCAATTGTTCTTACTTCAAAATGGTAAGAGCTTATCAAGACTCATAATCTCTAAAAGATCATTTCGTAGATGTAACAAGTACCGATAAGTTCCGCTCCTTTTGAAGCCGAGTACTTTGGAGAGGGGAATATATTAGCGCTAAATTAGGAGATTCACCACCTTTAACTTTTCACTATTTAGTTATATAATATTCTCAACTGTTGTTCTGACCATCAGAAGGAAAATAGCAAAGTAACAGATCTTAATAAGTTGATTAGCAGAAAACTAAAAAACTGAGTTCGTTATACGTTATTAAAAAAAAAAACTTCTTTAGTAACGGAATAACGGAATGGTGTCCTAATATATATATATATATATATATATATATATATATATATATATATATATACTATATATATATATATATATATATATATATATATATATATATATATATATATATATATATATATATCAATTAGTTTAAAAAAGCAACACGTCATAAAATACGCTTTTATCCCCCTCTTTGAATAGGGATTGCCTGTGAGCGCTAATAAATAATAAATCTCTTCTCTCCTATATACTTTACCATTTCTGTATTTGCAACTGTTTAATATATTCACATCTAATACCATTCAAGGGTTCAAAATGTACTTAATTTAGTAATGAAGTGAACAAAAGAAGACTGTCAATTTGATTTGAAAGTAAATAAAACAAATATCATCTGATTTGTAATTTCGTTAACATTCGCACTATATAGCTCTTTAATCTTGAAAAACATATATATAAAATATAAGTCCCGTTATTCAGTTTTCAAGGCACTTTCCTGTAGGTTGCTCTTACGAAATAATTTTTCCTAAACTTCAAGAGCAAAATATTTCAAAGCTTAGGAGAGAGAAAGAGAGGCGAAATTCTGTTTCACAAAATGTTTTTCTGATGTTTTTATTAATACCTTATACATCAGCGTTTCTCAACCAGGGGGTCACGACCCCCACTGGGGTCGTGGTCCTATATACCGGGGGTCGTAGTGAATCACAAAAATAAAACAATGTACTAAAAAACTTTTATTGTGGTATTATAACAAAATGTCAAAGAGTTGTTAGTGACGCTTTAGTTTGATAATGTACTAATGCGACGGTTGAGTTTGATTTTCACTTGAAAGCTTTTCTATACGTGGATTGATGTTGGAAATACATAAAAGTAAATGATTTTTAAGTGATATAGATGATCTTATTTAGTTTTTAATGCCCTCATAGACGAAAAGCCTCTTTCGCAAATATAAGAAGTGGCAAATGAGATAAAAGTTTTTTAAATCATCCGTTACCAAGCTTCCTTATTCACTTCTGCGTGTAAGCCAAAATTTATCTAAATCTTCAGACGAAAGTTTTAGTTGTAGAATATTGTCAGCTGATATTTCAGTAAGTTAGTTGCGAGAATCAATTGGTAATTTTGCTGCTGCAACAATATTTCCATCAAACGGATTGAATACTCATCTTTTCGAGAAATCATCGTTACCACCTGGAAAATATTCCAATAACTGAATTTTAAATTCTCATAAATTCATCTTTAGGGGGTTGTGATTTTATTAACATTGTTTTGGCTTTTTGTTGGGCCAAGAGGTTTAAAAAGTTGAGGAAAGCTGCTCGACACTCTCCTTGACATTAAATGGACAAAACCCATTGTCTCTGTAAACGATGAAATATTTGTCATTTTTATTTGCCATCAGACAAAATTTTGTATCTTGCATACTTCTTCATATCATCAAAATTCTCATTCTCATAAAGCAATGCGAACAAAAGCGAACACAATTAATATTATCGCATGTTTCAAATACAGCTAATTAATATATCATACGTATATATACTATATATATATATATATATATATATATATATATATATATATATATAATATATATATAATATATATATATATATATATATATATATATATATATATATAGTATATATATTAGTGATGCAGCAGATGTCATTTTTTCGCATCCGCGGATGCTGATGCGGATGTTTGATTTTTAAACATCGCGGGATGCGGATGTTTAATATATATATATACTATATATATATATATATATATATAGTTATATATATATATATTATATATAATATATATATATATATATATAATATAATATATATATATATATAATATATACGAGTGTAGCCACAATCTATTAAGATAATGTGTTACCAGAGTGCGGGCGGGACCTCCAACTTAAAATGCAGCCACCAATCCTCTTTCTCCAACCTCCGCCCTTAATGAAGAGATTTTACAATGGATTTATATACTTTTTGCACTAGTATTGAAATTCAAATATAGAGAGGTTGTGCTTGAGAAACATCAATGTTTCTAAGGCCTTTTACTGAGGGAGGTCTGTCTCTTTTCATCAATATTTTAGCCAGCCATGTTAAAAAACTCTCTCACTTGGAAGTACTAGTTGGAGAACCAGAGCAAAGTATTTCCGTGCAAGTTACTCAAGCTTGGGAAAGTATTTGTATTAAAACTTTCCACCAAACTGAATAGGCATCATCATTTGTTAAAACTAGCTTGTTTTTTCTTGGTGATAGTTTTCAATCATTTCACTACATCTTCGTGTAACGGTCTGTGTTCCTTCATCATTGCTGGACTGGTATGAAATTTTTCCATGTGAATCTGTTATTGATTATTTGTAGAAGTGATGGTACTGTGATGTCGTTTTTTCTTTTAAATGACGTGTGGCGACATTAATAAAACTTGTTTCGCGATTGAAGTTTTCAACTGCAACACAAAGTGACGATTTAAATTGTCTAATATATTTTGTGTTACAAAAAAACTTGCCTTTATAACGGAGAGCTAAGTAATTTGCAAATTGTATTTTGGAGGGGGGGGAAAAAAGGGGTTTCATTTTTTAAAATTTTTTTCTAAAGAACCAAAGCGTTTTTCTAGCCCTAGATTTAATTACATTCTTTCATTCTTGTTAAACCATTCATCATTTTCATTGAGATGTTTTCAAAATGCCTCACTTAGTGTTGAGCATTAATGGTATTAACATCGGAGAACAAAGCTGTAGAGGCGTTGTTTTTTTTGGCAATTTTTCAAATGGTTTCAAAGCTGAATGCAGTGTGATATGATTGCCATTTTCCAAATAAGTATAGAATGATTAACTTTGCGAATACAATCTAGCGTACCAAGCAGAGGCTTTTTGAGCAATACCATTTTTCCATCATATGAGCTGCACCCATTCCAGCGAGGTTGGAACGCGTGTTGATAACCAGTAACGATATGGAAATTATCAAGCATTTTTGAATACCTTCAACCTAATTTTCATGTTCAGATTTAATTTTTAAGATTTTTTATTATAAAAATTCTTTATCAAATCTCGACAACAAAGATCGCGCAACATCCGCAGGGCAAAGCGCGTTATGCGGATCTTTAATAATGTGCGGATGCGGATCGCCTCCGCGGATGCGGATGCGGATGTTACATGGCATCACTAATAATATATATATATAATTATATATATATATATATATATATATATATATATATATTTTTTTTTGTATATATATATATTATTTATATAGTATATATATAAATTATATATATATAACATATATTTATTTATATATTCATTTATAAATTATTTATAAAACTATAAAGATATATTTATATATATATATATATATATATATATATATATATATATATATATATTATAATATATAGTATATATATATATATATATATATATATATATATATATATATATATTTACGTTTTTAGTTTATTTAATTATATTGATGACCCTGCTAATAGAAATGCCCTATAATCTTTTCAACCCGTTTTAAGTTGCATTCGTTTATTGTATATCAACTTGTAATATAATCGCTGAAGTAATTACATTTCTTACAACTGTCTCATCTCTTCTTGATTTAGCAACTGATGTCATGGAACTTTAAAATCTAGGAAACAATTCACATTCTCTTTCAACTCTGTTATTATGCTGCACCTCATTATCAGTGTAATCTTGAAGGCAAAGAGTTTGAACTAGAGCAGGGGTAGGCAAACAAAGACCCGCGGTCCAAATCCAGCCCTTTGCCTCTTTCCATCAGGCCCGCTGAGATGAAATTCGAAAATACAGTATGAACTCTGAAGGTTTTGATTTGGGTCACAAATCAAGTCAAACTGCTTTGTGCATCTTCTATACTTCAGTGAAGTGAAGTCTTAATTCCCAAACAAATTTGCGGCAGATACATTTTCTGAGGTGGAACTACAGTTCCAGCAGCGTTTTTAGGACCTTGGCGTTAGTGCGGAGAAAATCTCGAACTTTCAAAATCCGTTTGATTGTGCAATTGAGAGCATGCCCCCAATCTTCAACTCGAAATCATAAATCTGCAGTGTAATGACTCCCTAAAGAGCAAATTTCGCGACAAAACACTGGTAGAAATTTATGCATACCTTAAGAATGAATATGTCGAACTAACTACATACGCACGAGGCTTTATTTCGGTGTTTGGGAGTGCTTACCTGTGCGAATAAAACTTTTCAAAAATGAAGTCGTGAAATCGCAATATAGATCCGTTTTAACGGATTAACTACTACAATCTATTTTAATGCATGCCCGAGAACCAGCCTAGGAACTCAGAATTTACTGGAAACAATGTCCCAATAAAAAGAATTTCATTCGTTACACCCCCTTTAACTGTTTGTGTTTTTTTTTTTTTAATTTGTCATATATAATATATATAATATACTCTATATAATATATTATATATATATATATATATATATATATAATATATATTATATATATATATATATATATATATATATATATATATATATATAATATATATATATATATATATTATATATATATATATATATATATATATATATTATATATATATATATATATATAATATATATATATATATATATATATATATATATATATATATATATATATATATATATATAATATATATATATATATATATATATATATATATACCCATTCACATGCCCACTGGCCAACGAAGACCAAATTTATTTACAATGTGGCCCTACATAAAAAAAAAAAGTTTGCCGGCTCCTGAACTAGAGGATGACAATATTTTTTTGAATTTAATAATAAAAAATTAGAAAATAATTTTATTTAAAATATTTTTCCATTAATTTTCTGTGAAAAAACAAATAATGAAAATATATAATTTCCTAAGCAGAATAATTTTTATGGCCAATTTTTATAGTCATGTGGTCTACTTCTACATAGTAGGTCTACGAAAAGATAAAAAAGTAAAGCAAGAAATTGTAAAGCAAGCCTTCAGGCTATTCCATAATATATTATGTGGTTATGTTCTTGCCAGAAAGTAGGAAAGTTAAAAATAAACAGTAATTTGACTAATTTCTGCCCAGTGTATCCACGTAGAGAACAATTAATTTCTTATTGAGTATAATAACTTTATTTGGATATTCAAATACTATAGTTTCCTCTTTAAAAGCAAAGATGCATTAATTAATGTATGGCAACTTTAAAATAATGTATTTCCTACGAAAGAATTAATATTCTTTAATCATTATCTGTGTATCAAATACATGTTAAGTGGCATCTTAATCGATACTAATATCTAACAGCATAAAAGAAACAGTTTTCTAACTCCCTTCTATCGCAGGATTAATTACACGGAATAAAACTCTATAACGAAAGCGAAAACACAAAATTTAATCTGATCTATTTAATGAAGTAAATTACATTATGCTAATGACTTGAATTCTTTCTGGTCACATTAATTAGTACAGTTTATAAAGTTAATGAAAGGTGAATAATAATTATAAGCAAAAGCAAATATTGGCTTCACTTCTCAAGCCCTGTTTTGTTAAAACTCTTACAATTAAAAGACTTTGTTGAATACATATCTGCTTGTTACAGAAAAAAATATTTCTGTACATTATACATTTTTAGGAGATGATTGAAATGCATATAGCTAACAGTTTTAACAAATAGAAATTACAAGAGGAAACATGGTCACATTTTCTGTTATTTCGTACATTTTTAATGTCGAACTTGCAGTTGCAAAAATATTTTCAACAAACTTGTAAATACCTCTATACTCGAAAGATTTTTACCTATTTTAAATGCATCTTATTAAGCTACTTTCTTTTAGCCAAAACAATAACTTCAAAATAAAAAAAATAAAAACGTTGGAAAATCAAAAGGTTGGACATCATATCTTTCCTCTGTAGTATTCATTTCATATTAAAGAATCTTTTCACTTTTTTTTTTTATTAAAGAAAATCTAGAGAAAATGATTATGAAATTTTAAAATAAAATTTTTTCATGTATTTTAAATAGTAACACTATTTAACAATTATTTAGTGTTCGTATATTTTTAAATAATGTACTTTAAATTTTAGCCCTCAACTCTGTTCCATAATCATTTTCTTTGGCTTTCTCTTTACTAAAATCTAAACGTAGTAAACGATTAAAAAATATGAAAACCAAAGTGTTACCCCAAAAGAAGAGAGAAAAGATTTAACATTTAAAATGATACAAATTATAACGTGTAAATTCTAATTTATCATGAAACTACTTCAACACATTGATATATAGGCCCTAACGGTTTGAGATCAAGGAAATAATATATTTTTTTTTTTGAAATTTAGATAAATTTTTTTCTTTCTGAAATGTCCAAACAAACTTTAGATTGAACTTAAAAATTAATTTAATTAAATTATATTAATTATATATATATATTAATAATATATTATATTATAATATATATATATATATAATATATATAATATATATATTATATTATATATTATATACTATTATATTTATTATATACTATTATATATATATTATATAGGCTATATTGTTTATTATCAGCTTCCAGTTAAGCTTAAAGCCGATTTTATTTTAAAATCTTACTAAATCGAACACAATGGACACCAACGCTCATAGCGTTTAAAAGATGATAACTTTTTTTTCTAATTAAGATTAGTTAGTTGATTAACAATATATATAGTTATATTAAACATTACTTTTTTTGTTAAATCACACAACGAAATTTAAAGTAAAGGACTAATTATTTTGAGAAATTTAATTTTTTACTTTTTCTGCTAAAATTAAACACAAAAAAAGAAGAATTGATCCATAAAAAAATCACTCTTAGTTTACACCGTACGAATACGTTATCGTTGTATGTACACATACCATATTTCTGTACTACCATTCACACTATATACTTTTATTACATAAACATTTACGAGCCCTAAGATATGTGTAAGGCTTTGTTATGCAGAACCTCACGCTAAAATTTTTTTGTAGAAGAAGAAAAGGCATGTGTCTTTTGCGATGCGACTGTATTTTGCTTCCCTGAGTCTACTACTCTCTGTCCCTTCTAAGGAAGAATTATTCTAGCATCGGCAAAATATATCTAAGTCTTAGATATGTATATGAGTTTAAAATACTAAACTCAATATTGACTCACATATGCATATAATAATTGATAATAACAATATAAATAATAATAATAATAAATAATAATAATAATAATAATAATAATAATAATAATAATAATATATAATAATTATAATAATAATAATAATAAATAATAATAATAATAATAATAATAATAATAATAATAATAATAATAATAATTAATAATAATTAATAATATTATATAGAGTAAGATAATAATAATAATAATAATAATAATGGCAAATTTGTAGAAACCTGTACTTTGACTAGTGAGGATATAGTCAACCACCTCAGCAAGGCTAGGTACAACCTGAACCTCCTAGTTTCCGTGATCACCAAACTGTATATCAATGAAAATTATTTAGTTAAGTTAGGTTAGCGTTAGCGTTAAGGTAACTCGTAGTCACAGCTACAGTTTCTACAAATTTGCCATAATAATAAGTAATAATAATAATTAATAATAATAATAATAATTAAGTCCTGAATATGAGCAACAGCTTAAAAAAATAGTGTATGAAATGTTGGTATTCCTTATATATTTTTTACATTATATTAATAATTTAAAATAAAAATACTTGTTTTTTTAACATTTTGGGCTTCATATAATTTCGATTTGGAAATTTCTTTTTATTTATTTTATTCTTATTTTTATATATGGCCCATTGACGAAGGTTATAGAAAAATTAGAGAAATAACAATGAGTATTGAGTATAATTTGAGTTTGTTTTATAAACATATATTAACGGAAATTGATGCAGTGAAATTTTTCCACAAATTTGAAATAATTCCTAAATTTAAGTTATGTTACACAAAACATAGAGAATGATTG
>JABUQX010099482.1:2500-12500 GCA_015478945.1 Trachelipus rathkii
TGTGCAATAAAAACGCAACAATTATTTGTATATTTCAAATGGTCCTAAGTGGGTGTGAACCCTTACCCTTGAGAGATGGTACTCCAGAGTGTTACCTCGAGGCCAGATTATCTAAAAGGAAACCCATCATTTTACCTCTGAAAGCTTAGCTTCCAAAGAGGAGGGCGTGTTTTGGACACCTAACCTCCGACGGGCCTCCCGCCAACACTCGGGTCAGGGGCAACACTGCGGTAATTTTTAAACCGGACATTTTAGATATTTTCAAAGATATTTGTGCAATAAACGAAACAATTATTTGTATATTTCAAATGGTCCTAAATGGGGTTTGAACCTTACCCTTGAGATGGTACTCCAGAGTGTTACCTCGAGACCACGATTTGGGCTAAAAGGAAACCCATCATTTTTACCCTGAAAGCTTAGCTTCCCAAGAGGAGCGAAGGGCGTGTCTTGGACACTAACCTCCAGACGGCCCCGCCAAACACTCGTCAGGAGGCAACACTGGGCTAATTTTTTAACCGGAGCATTAATTAGGATATTTCAAAGATATTTGTGCAATAAAACGCAACCCAATTTTATTGTATATTTTAAAATGGTTCCTAAGTGGGGTTTGAAAACCCTACCCTTGAGATTGGTTATCCAGAGTGCTTACCTCGAGACCACGATTTGCTAAAAGGAAACCCCATCATTTTACCTCTTGAAAGCTTAGCTTCCCAAGAGGAGCGAAGGCGTGTTTTGGACACCTAACCTCCGAGGGCCTCCCCGCCAACACTCGGGTCAGGTGCAACACTGGAAGGTAATTTTTTTAACCGGAACAATTATTAGATATTCAAAAGATATTATGTGCAATAACCGCAACAAATTATTTGGTTATATTTCAAATGGTCCTAAGTGGTTTTGAACCCTTACCCTTGAGAGGTACTCCAGAGTGTTAACTCGAGACCACGATTGGCTAAAATGAAACCCATCATTTTACCTCTGAAAGCTTGGCTTCCCAAGAGGAGCGAAGGCGTTTTTTGGACACCTAACCTCCGACGGGCCTCCCCGCAAACACTCGGGTCAGTGGCAACACTGGGTAATTTTTAACCGGACATATTAGATATTCAAAAGATATTTGTGCATAAACGCAACAATTATTGTATATTTCAAAAATGCGTCCTAAGTGGGTTTTTGAACCCTTACCCTTTGAGATGGCTACTCCAGAGTGTGTTACCTCGAGACCACGATTGGCTAAAGGAAACCCATCATTTTACCTCGGAAAGCTTAGCTTTCCCAAGAGGAGCGAAGGCGTGTCTTGGGACACCTAACCTCCGACGGGCCTCCCCGCCAAACACTCGGGTCAGGGGCAACACTGGGTAATTTTTAACCGGACATCAATAGATATTCAAAGATGTTTGTGCAATAAACGCAACAATTATTTGTATATTTCAAAATGCGTCCTAAGTGGGTTTGAACCCTTACCCTGAGATGGTACTCCAGAGTGTTACCTTTCGAGACCACGATTGGCTAAAAGGAAACCCATCATTTTACCTCTGAAAGCTTTGCTTCCCAAGAGGAGCGAAGGCGTGTCTTGGACACCTAACCTCCGACGGGCCTCCCCGCCAACACTCGGGTCAGGTGCACACTGGGTAATTTTTTTTAAACCGGACATTATTAGATATTCAAAGATATTTGTGCAATTAAACGCAACAATTATTTGTATATTTCAAATGGTTCCTAAGTGGTTTGAACCCTTACCCTTTGAGATGGTACTCCAGAGTGTTTACCTCGAGACCACGATTGCTAAAAGGAAACCCATCATTTTACCTCTGAAAGCTTAGCTTCCCAAGAGGAGCGAAGGCGTGTCTTGGACACCTAACCTCAGACGGGCCTCCCCGCCAACACTCGGGTCAGGGGCAACACTGGGTAATTTTTAACCGGACATTATTAGATATTCAAAGATATTTGTGCAATAAACGCAACAATTATTTGTATTTTTCAAATGGTCCTAAGTGGGTTTGAACCCTTACCCTTGAGATGGTACTCCAGAGTGTTACCTCGAGACCACGATTGGCTAAAAAGGAAAACCCATTCATTTTTACCTCTGAAAGCTAGCTCCCAAGAGGAGCGAAGGCGTGTCTTGGACACCTAACCTCCGACGGGCCTCCCCGCCAACACTCGGGTCAGGGGCAACACTGGGTAATTTTTTTTTTTAACCGGACATTATTAGATATTCAAAGATATTTGTGCAATAAACGCAACAATTATTTGTATATTTCAAATGGTCCTAAGTGGGTTTGAACCCTTACCTTGAGATGGTACCCCAGAGTGTTACCTCGAGACCACGATTGGCTAAAAGGAAACCCATCATTTTACCTCTGAAAGCTTAGCTTCCCAAGAGGAGCGAAGGCGTGTCTTGGACACCTAACCTCCGACGGGCCTCCCCGCCAACACTCGGGTCAGGGGCAACACTGGGTAATTTTTAACCGGACATTATTAGATATTCAAAGATATTTGTGCAATAAACGCAACAATTATTTGTATATTTCAAATGGTCCTAAGTGGGTTTGAACCCTTACCCTTGAGATTGTACTCCAGAGTGTTACCTCGAGACCACGATTGGCTAAAAGGAAACCATCATTTACCTCTGAAAGCTTAGCTTCCCAAGAGGAAGCGAAGGGCGTGTCTTGACACCTAACCTCCGGACGGGCCTCCCCCGCCAACACCTTCGGGTTCAGGGGCAACACTGGCGGTAATTTTTAAACCGGACATTATTAGGTATTCAAAGATATTTGTGCAATAAACGCAACAATTATTTGTATATTTCAAATGGTCCTAAGTGAGTTTGAAATAATTGTTGCGTTTATTGCACAAATATCTTTGAATTATCTAATAATGTCCGGTTATAAAAAATTACCCAGTGTTGCCCCTGACCGGAGTTTTGGCGGGGAGGCCCGTCGGAGGTTAGGTGTCCAAGGACACGCCTTCGCTTCCTCCTTGCGGAAGCTAAGCTTTCAGAGGTAAAATGTTGGGTTTCCTTTTAGCCAATCGTGGTCTCGAGGTAACATCTGGAGTACCATCTCAAGGGTAAGGGTTCAAACCCACATAGGACCATTTGAAATATACAAATAATTGTTGCGTTTATTGCACAAATATCTTTGAATATCTAATAATGTCCGGTTAAAAATTACCCAGTGTGCCCCTGAACCGAGTGTTTGGCTGGGGGAGGCCCGTCGGAGGTTAGGTGTCCAAGACACGCCTTCGCTCCTCTTGGAAAGCTAAGCTTTCAGAGGTAAAATGATGGGTTTCCTTTTAGCCAATCGTGGTCTCGAGGTAACACTCTGGAGTACCATCTCAAGGGTAAGGGTTCAAACCCACTTAGGACCATTTTGAAATAATACAAATAATTGTTGCGTTTATTGCACAAATATCTTTGATACCTAATAATGTCCGGTTAAAAATTACCCAGTGGTACCCCTGACCCGAGTGTTGGCGGGGAGGCCCGTCGGAGGTTAGGTGTCCAAGACACGCCTTCGCTTCCTCTTGGGAAGCTAAGCTTTTAGAGGTAAAATGATGGTTTCCTTTTAGCCAATCGTGGTTTCGAGGTAACACTCTGGAGTACCATCTCAAGTGTAAGGTTCAAACCCACTTAGGACCATTGAAAATAAAATAAATGTTGCGTTTATTGCACAAATATCTTTTAATTTCTAATAATGTCCGGTTAAAAATTACCCCCAGTTTTGCCCCTGACCCGAGTGTTGGGCGGGGAGGCCCGTCGGAGGTTAGGTGTCCAGACACGCCTTCGCTCCTCTTGGGAAGCTAAGCTTTCAGAGGTAAAATGATGGGTTTCCTTTAGCCAATCGTGGTCTGGAGGTAACATTCTGGAGTACCATCTCCAGGGTAAGGGTTCAAACCCACTTAGGACCATTTGAAATTTGGAAAATAATTTTGGTTATTGCACAAATATCTTTGAATATCTAATAATGTTCCGGTTAAAATTACCCAGTGTTGCCCTGACCCGAGTGTTGGCGGGAGGCCCGTCGGAGGTTAAAGTTGTCCAAGACACGCCTTCGCTCCTCTTGGGAAGCTAAGCTTTCAGAGGTTAAAAAATGATGGGTTTCCTTTAGCCAATCGTGGTCTCGAAGGCAACACTCTTTGAGTACCATCTCAAGGGTAAGGGTTCAAACCCACTTAGGACCATTTGAAATATACAAATAATTGTTGCGTTTATTGCACAAATATCTTTGAATATCTAATAATGTCCGGTTAAAAAATTATACCCAGTGTTGCCCCTGACCCGAGTGTTGGCGGGAAGGCCCGTCGGAGGTTAGGTGTCCAAGACACGCTTCGCTCCTCTTGGGAAGCTAAGCTTTCAGAGGTAAAATGATGGGTTTCCTTTTAGCCAATCGTGGTCTCGAGGTAACACTCTGGAGTACCATCTCAAGGGTAAGGGTTCAAACCCACTTAGGACCATTTGAAATATACAAATAATTGTTGCGTTATTGCACAAAATACTTTGAATATCTAATAATGTCCGGTTAAAAATTACCAGTGTTGCCCCTGACCGAGTGTTGGCGGGAGGCCCCGTCGGAGGTTAGGTGTCCAAGACACCCCTTCGTTCCTCTTGGGAAGCTAAGCTTTCAGAGGTAAAATGATGGGGTTTCCTTTTAGCCAATCGTGTTCTCGAGGTAACACTCTGGAGTTACCATCTCAAGGGTAAGGGTTCAAACCCACTTAGGACCATTTTCGAAATATATATATATATATATAATATATATATATATATATTGGATATATATATATTATATATATTATATATATATATATTAGTATATATTATATATATATATATTATATATATAAAGCTACCACACTGCAAAAGCTATATATGGGACCAGAGGTGGGCACTTCCGCTCTTTAGTCCGCTAGTCCGCTAGTCCGCTCCGAGCGGACTACCAGAATAGGTGGGGACTAGCGGAGGTGCGGAGTCGTCTGGAAATTAGCGGACTTGCACGTGCGGATCAAAAAAGTTTCCGCTCTTTTGTTTCCGCACCTTTTTTAAAAATGAAAATATAGTTTACTTATTTAGAATTCTTATTGGTTATTAATAAAGAAAATATAATTTTTATTTTTAAGTTTTATAAGTTTCATTCTTTTTAGTCTAAGACTTTTTGTTTTTTAATAATTAAAATTCCAAAAATAAAATCTCAACCTCCTTTAAGGTACCATATATAATAAATAACATTTAAATTGATTTTATAGACTGAATGGCTATTACCCTCATCTATAACTTTAATTAATTATAATTATTACCTATAATAACTAGGCAATTATCTAAATCAATTCTGTTTAAAACCCAAATATATATATATTACGTATATATATATATATATATTATATATATATATATATTATATATATATATATACTATATATATTTATATATATATATATATATATATATATATAATATTATATATTATTTATATCATATATAATATATATATATAATATATTATATATATATATATATATATATAGAGCGAATATTTGTATTTGGGGATATTTTTGAGGGCAAAGAGGTCAGCCTAAACTGCTTTTAATTTTGAGCTCCTAATCTTTTTGAAAGGTAATTATGGATCTCTTGTCCTTTGAGGACGACATTTGAGAATGTACAGGAAATACACCACGAGCTGTTTAAAATGGTCAATACATGTCGTGAGACTCAATATACAAACAAATTTTTTGTAGGGATATATACTATTTAGTATATTTAATATTAAAATCTTTCGTGAAGTCGCACATTATTAGCGGGAGACGTGCGGACGTGCGGATTTGCGATAGCGGAGGTTTGATGGGTCTAAATAAGTGGCGGAGGGAGCGCTAGCGGACTACGTTTCCTTCAAGGTGCGGAGGTGCGCTAGCGGACTACCCCTAAATGACGGGGTGCCCACCTTCTGAGGGAACATAGGTTATGGAGCAAACGGACATTAAGCCTGTAGTAAATGTTGTACAAAAGAGTATGGAAACGTCCCCCACAAAAACTGTACATGGGGACATAGGTGTATGGCGTAAAACGGACATAAATCTGTAGATAAATGTGTTGTTCATAGGAGGTGTTGATGGGGCCTCAGTATCGTATATGATTACCTCTCGACGTAATGACTGTAGGTGGGTTGAGTTGTCGAAATATTCTTTCCAACATGTCCCACACTTGATCGATGGGATTGAGGTCGAGACTGTATGCGGGTCATCATAACGTGTCGATTTGTACTTCCTATTGGTATTTGTGTACACACCTAGCCGTGTACACATCCTTATGCATTATCATGCATAAGGATGAACCCCGGAACGATTTAGGGCACATAAGATATGACATTGGTTCAATAATGTTTGTAATGTATCGTGCGGCTGTCAGGGATCCTTCACGAAAGATTTAGGGGTCTGTACGTGTGGTTACGAAATACCTCCCTAGATCATAACCGACCCACCACGGTATGGCACCTCCAAATAGATGTTACACGCTGCATATCGTTCCTTGGGCCTCCGATATACTCTTGAGCGTCGATCGGAACTATAGAGGTTGAATCTGGACTCGTCCGTAAATAGGACACGTCCCCACTGCAGGAGTCTCCAGTGGACTTGTAAATGTGCATCTGCAACCCTAGCTGTGCGATGACCTCTCGTGAGAGGTGGCCCTCTTGCAGACTTTCGTGACCGATACCGTGTTCGCAAAACCGTCTGCGAACCGTATCAGTACTTTCACGTGTTCCATGTACATGCGCTAACTGCTTCTGGAAGCTTCTTGCTGTTATGAAGCGCTTCCGCACTACGCGTAGCCGTTTAAATCGGTCTTCACGAAGTGATGTCGAGCATAGTCTGCCCTGCCCAGGTCTACTACGGTATTCGTTGGTCTCCTCGTTTCGATGTATGACTCTTCTCTTCTGATGCTTGTGTGTGCAACGTTAAGTATACGTCCTAGGTCATGATGGCTGTGGCCCTCTGCTGGCAATTTTACTATTTATACACATTCATCACGTGAAAAATGACGGGTAGTCTTCTCCATTATGTCTCCACTACCGTATACGATGTAACTGCTGCTCCACGACGGTCAGACATTAAGGAAGTTAGATGGAAGTAGTAAAACACTGCCTTTTGGTTTTCTGAGTGGAAAGCTCCTGAGCCAGTTTCTGAATCCAAGTTAACTGAGAAACATGGACTTCAGATCTCATCGAGAAGGGAAATTAAAAAAAATGATGGTGGAAGAAGAAAAAAACACTGACAAGGGGACGTCACCTTCCGGAATATGATGGGCAGGAATTTATACAAGAATAGAAAACTTTCAGAAAAAGTTTTACGCACTGAAAAAAAGAATGTTTAACTATCTTAGGCCTTTAGATTAATTTTACTACTCTAGGTATGTCTGTATCTAGTTAGGGCTAGGTTATATTTGGTGACACACACACGCATATATACTATATACTTAATATAATATATATATACATAAATATATATATAACTATAGTATTAATAATATATATAAATATATAATATATTATATTATAATAAAATTTTATATATTATAGTATATATAGTATATATAATAATATAATATATATATATATATATATACAATAAAGAAGCATGGATATTGATCCCCAATCATATGAAGACTTTCTTCCTTCGCATAGTTCTAGGGCGACAGGCTATTAACCCGTCCTTTACACTTTTGCTTGTAGAACCCCGACAGCCATTTGAAATCTTATGAACTGAGCACGGATCTTCTGGAGAACTCCAGGAGAACGATTTCGAGGCCCAGACGGAAGATGCTAGTTCCAAACAACAGAAAGGTAAAACCCTACCTAAGTGTATAAACTCAAGGACTAGCATCGAAAAACCATTGATCCGAGAAATGTTTCTAGGTGCTTGTAGGACAAGAGTTTCGGCAGAAGAAAGAAAATTGCTGGTCCCCTGAACAGGCAAAAAGCCCTAACATGGAGATGGTAATAAATTATATAATATATATATATCATTATATATATATATATATATATATATATATATATATAATATATAGTATATATATATAATATTATATATTATATATTATTATATACTATATATATAGAAAGTCTATTAGAGACCTTTATACGGGACTCGTAGCCAAAAAAAATAAGTACAGGGTATCTCTATGGACCATAATAGACTTTCTAGTATAGGGATTTTTTTAATTTAGTAGTTTATATATATTATAGTATATTATATATTATATATATATGAATATATATATATATATATATATATAAATATATATATTATATATTATAATTAACTAAAGAATAACCCAAAGGGTAAACCGCAGAGATGGCAGGAGTCGGGGTCTTCGCCTTTCGGAGACACAGAGTAGGACCTAAAATTTTTCCCCCTCCGGGACGGGTCTCACGGAACCCCCTCTTTGTATTTGGGTAATCGGCGGGTTCTCGCCCCTCCCCTACGGGATTGAAAACTCCGCCTCCCTCTGTCCCGCGTCGTCTCGAGCCCCATACTTTTGCGTGGTAATACTTTAAAAAAATATATATTATATATATATATATTATATAATAATATATAATATATAAATATATATAATATATATATATATATATATATATATAATAATAATATTATTTATATACTATATAATATATATATATCCTATATATATATATATATATAACACGCAAATTAAAAAATGCTTAAACTAGAAAATATATTTTCTTCCATAGAGATTAACCTTACTATTTGTTGATGGAAGGTACTGTAAAAAATGCATAATATTAAAAAAGTTACCTTATACTTGTGTCGACTGTTTCAATATGGCGTCGAGAAACTGTTTTCCTTCATATTCTTTGCAATTTAAAATTAACAACTAATAACAACTTCTTACAATTTAAATTTAACAACTTATAATTGAAAACTTTTTTACACTTATTTTTATATTTTTTTAATTTAGATTTAAAAGATTAAATTCATGATTTAAGCAAGATCCCGATAAGAATTATTCAAAATTAGAAATTCATAAAGGATATTAGTCCAAGTTAGCAATATTAGAGTAAAAATCTTACGCCGAGTAAAGAAAGATCTACAAATCAGCTTACTATTTTTTTTCTAACTCGCTGACAAATGTATTCTTCCTATGATTTTTATAATAAAATGCGATGTAATCTCTTGTAATTCTAGTAAACTAAAAATTTACTTTTTTTTTTACAGGGGAAAACTAGATTCAAATAATATTATTAATGATATAAATTTATAGTTATATGTATATATAATATATATATAGATTATATTATAATACATATTATATATATATTATATTATATATACTCTCAACTCCAAAACATAATTTTTTTGGCTACGGCCCTGTAATTAATTATATATATTAATTAATATATATATATATATATATATATTATATAGAGTATATATATATATATAATAATATATATATATATACTATAATATATATATTATATATATATATATATAGTATATTATATATATATATATATATATAATCTACATCTTTTTATGTTGCCAATATTGAAATAGAACATTGGAAGACGTAAGTAAAGGATCCATTTTAAAAATTATATCTTTTTATTAATCCTTCTTAAGCCTTTTGACATCTTTCATTTTCATATCTTTTTACCCTTTTTTCCGTCAATTCATTTTTCTTTAGGAAAAGTGGAAATTTTTTTCCTTTTTCCCATTATAAACCCAACGTCCACCGCTCAGATCCTTTTCATTTTTTCCATTATCATTAAGAGACTTTATTTTATTTATTTATTTATTTTTTTTTTATTATATTTTATTTATTTTTAATATAGTTTTGTATGTCTTCAAGGAGTTGAAACCGATATATTTAGTGAATAAGTTTACTACTGTGTAACTTTACATATACAATATATATATTATATATAATATTATATATATTATATGTAGGGAGATAGTATATATATATTATATAATATATAATATATTA
>JABUQX010099482.1:15000-27800 GCA_015478945.1 Trachelipus rathkii
AAAGAAGCTACTTCCACTGAAGGGTGAAAACCCTAACCTGAGAGTATATACTTAAGGACTAACTCGGAAACCATTGCCCCGGATAATATCTTTCCAAGTGCTCCAGATCAAGAGTTTCGGAGGCAAAGGCAAGAAGGTGCTGAAAAACTACAGGACGAAAGTCCTATTGGGGGATAGTGTAGAATGTGTAGATTATATATATATATTAATATATATATTATATATTATTATTATATAATACGTTATATATGAGCTATATATATATTATAATAATAATATATATATATATATATATATAATATATATATATATTATATATATACTATGTAAATATATATATAGTATATATATATATATATTATATATATAATATATATATATATATCTATATATAATATGAATAATAATAATATATATATATATATATATATAATTATATATATATATATATAAATATATATATATTATATAATCGTTATTATGAGCAAAATCGACTTTCTGTATCTAGAGGTAGCAGTTCCAACGGTAAAAGTGCCAGTGATACTACTTGTGATAATATTAATAGCACCACCGCCACTGTTGCTATTTTTCATCCGAGGTGCCGCTTGTGATACCGCCGTTAGAGAGGAGGAGGAGGAAATAGGTATTTAAAAAAAAAAAATTCTTACAGAGATTTTTAGTTTTGAGTTCATTTTTGGCTATGAACCATTTAAAACCACTTTTCCAACTTGAGATTTCATCAGGTCAATCATTTCTTATAAAAATTTCTAAGTATTGTATCAGCTTTCTGCAAAATCATGCTTATAACACCACTATTTTGCTTTCAACCGAATTTTGTTCCGAAGAGCAGTGCAGTTAATATATCAAATCTTTAAAACTGGTTGTATCATTATGTTTTACCTAATTGTTTTACCTTGTTTTACCTTTTGGTTTTCTTATAATTTACATATATATATATATATATATATATAATATATATATATATATATATATATATTATAATATATAATAATATATATAATATATCATCATATATATATATACTTATATAATATATATTATATATATTAGATATATATATATATATATATATATTCAAGTATTAATAATTTTCATTTAAAATTATAATCTACAATTAAGTAAAACCATTCAAGTTAAGCTCTTAAAGAACATTCAACACCTCAAAATAGTGCTACCCGGGAACCCACTCTTATTTTAATAGAAGAGTTTTCGAAAATATTCCCTCTAGGAAAATCTTTCGCCTAACGGCTAACAGAAATTCTAACTTATTTCTTGTGTAAAAGCAATTCGACGTAATTATCAACTTTTTTGTCCAGTGTTTTCGTACACTTCTAATAAAAATTGTCTTTTTAGTTTTAATTATGTACGACTCTGGCATTCCTCCTCCTCCTCCTACTCTTTTCGTTATCAGGTATCCCGTACATTTAGCTGTGATTACATTTGATCGAGTTTATCGTGGGGTTCTGAAATCTACGAATATAAGGAAGGCAAACGGCCCGAATGGCATTCTATCCCAAGTTTTGAAGGATTGCGCTTCTGAGCTGGAGTTATCCTTCGTTTAATTATATCCACTATGCATCAATTCTAGTACATTCCCTCAGTGCTGGAAGAGCGCATATGTCCAACCAATTCCGAAGAAAGTGAGCCTCCTTATCCTTCTAACTACCGCCTTGGGGGTCTCAACTGTATTCTATCTGAGATCTTTGAAATCCTTCTCAACCATCATTTCTTTGATCATCTAAAATCCCTTTCTCTTCTTTCCGATCATCATGAAAGCTTTCGGCCCTCAAGGTTTGCTGGTGATATACTTTCCTATCTCACAGATCTATGGTCTTCTGCAGAGGGGACTATGAGGAGTCTTGTGTGGAGGCGCTTGACACATTCAAGGCTTTTTTCTTTCTTCTTAGTTACTTCAATTGCGCAAGAGTCGGCCCTTGTATGGAGTACTTCTCTCATATCTGGAAGCAAGGGCTCAAGCCTCACCCGTTTTTTTTAATAAGATAAAGTCAAAGGCCAAAAATGGCTAATAAACTCTTCCGTACTTCCAGTTCATTTGCCCCATTATCTTTGCGAATCGAAATTGGAGATTATTCCTTCTTTTCTATAGGTACAGCTGCTACAAATTACGACGCTTTAGAAACCCAAGGAGTAAAATGTCTGCACATGAATTTTTTTTTACCATTTATAACACTAACTACAGTCTTGTTCCTGTGGTGTTTCCTTCCTTTCATCGACCTCTGTTCTGTAAAATCCATTTCCATCGTCTGTGTTTCATGCAGCAATTAATATCCTTCACTTTAAAGCCTGCGTCTGTGGTCATCTCCATAAAAATAGATTTTAACAAAATTTTTAACGAAAGTTTGATTTTTATATTAACCTTAAAAAAGTATAATATTTTCCTCTTTAGTATCCAATGCATGGAATAAAAATTTAATTTAAAAGACAGATTTTTTATGAATACTTTCATAAAAAGTAATGTTTTCCAATATTTCAAATTGACAATACAAATGAATATTAATAAAATATTTAAATCTACTTAAACTTTATTATTAACATAGAATAAATGTCATTTGATACTTTTTTGCCTTTTTCTTTTATTTTAAAAGTACTGCTACTGTTATACCAAATACCTTTACCATTATCGCTACCGCCGTTTCTTTTTCAGCCACTGCAGCTACAGCTATCTCCTTTGCTTTAAAAGTAATGCTGACCATTTCTGTCTTTATATTTCATAATATGATATGAGGCAACATGTTCTTGTTAATGCAATATATATATATATATATATATTTTTAAGGGAGATAACGTGGGGTTACCCAGACTATATTGTAAAGCCCCTTCCGCCGTGCCCACATCAAGGAGTTTTCGCCCACCCGAGAAACTGCACATGGTATTATAGGTGAGTATATATATATAAATGTGAGAAAAAACTCTATATATTAATATATATGTGTGTGTGTGTAGTTTATATTTTTTTTTTATATTGTTTTGGTTATTTTTCTAATTAAGTGTGTTTTGTATATTAAATGATGCCCTGTTTTAAGTGTTTTTAACTATTATGATTTTAATATGTCCCGAATCTGATGTAACATTTTATTTGTCGCTTTCGATGTTTTACCTTTTATTTTGAAGCTTCCTTTATGTGCGTTATGGCCTATGTTGCAATAATGGAAATTATTATAATTGAGAATAAGGACGAGATGTCCAGTTGAATAGAAACAGGAAATAGGCTATTAAGCAAGATAAAAAAATTAAAGCTCTACAACAATTACAGTATTTATAGTAGGAAAGTATTAACGCAATTATTAACAATTCCTTATGTTTATTTGAAAAAAAAATGAAGAAATTTCATGTTGTTTAATTTTTGTTTACTTTTTAGAAACTTTTCTACACCTTTTATAACTTGCAAGACAAAATTTCAATCTTGTTGAGTATTTTTTTTTTTTAGATATGACAAAAGTTTGATGAACTAGAGCAATGATGACATATGACAAGTGTGTCACTTGTAACGCTCAAATGATAATTTGATGTCAATAGTTTTTAATTCATCTCTTGTCAGCCAGTTAAGTTTATTTTCTGAGGGCGTCCCATAAGATATTGGACTGTACGAGAGGCCCTCTGGAATCACAAAACAAGTAGCACTGTATCACTAGCAGACCTTATGACACTAGTTTTTATTATATATGTTGGCAAGTGGTTCCTTTCATTTCAGTTTTAAATATAAAAATTAAAATCTGCCAAATCATGTTTGAAACCTTAGACGACTTAAAAAAACATGTCAAAGCTATATTGACAATCTTTCCGTCACCTTATGCCCGTGAAACTTTGTTTTCATCTGTAAACAACAAGAGAAATAGATTAACTGAAAATGTCAGTTCCGAATATATAGCTTTAAAATGCACTAATTGAAAGCCTCATATATAGAAACTTAAATCATTAAAGAGACATGAATTTTCTTATTAATTTCTTTTTTTTTAATACTTTGAATATTCTATTATGCTAGACCTTTAATGTTTCATGTGTAAATAACATAAGAGAGAAAATCATTCAAACTTTTAAGCTTTTAAATGGATCATTTAATTGATTGAATGAAAAAGGATTTTACTCAAGTCAATTCTGAACAGTTGAGGTTATGACTGGTGAAGCGTCATCATATTAATCTTGATGGTCACAGGAGACAATTGTCTAAGAAATTGTATAGGATTCAGACATGGAACTTTAACACCAAAATATGACCAAATTATGAAATTTGTGTATATATCAGGTCAGAAAGTTGAGACTCTTTCAGATGAATAAATCTTTGATTCTGTAGGTGATTGAGAGTAGCGCAACGGTGGTGGAAATAAACAGATTTACTTTCGGAAAGTAAATATTAAAATGACTTTCCGAATCTGCGATTTACTATCATTGGAAAAAGTTAAAACCCTTTCCGCATACATTAAAAAAATCACACATTTCTTCCAGGCGGTACAGAAATGATAGTTTCCATTAAAGAAGTTTTCTAGAGGAACTCTTCCATAAGGTAAAAATAATGAAAATATTTACAAATCATAAGGTTAAAATAAATCTAAAGGAAAAATATTCACTCTTTAAAATGATAAAAAAAGGTGTGATGTATAATTATAGAACAATAAATTTGAATGAAAATGTAGGAATTTGTATTCATAATTTGTCATATGACTAGCTACAATAGTTTCACAGGTCCTGGGCATTCTCTTCATCCCTCAATTTTGGGTATTTGGTGTTAATTTATTGCACTTTTGGATAATATTTTCTGCTCGGAAGGTACGAGTAAAAGAAAGGTTGCCAGTCAGAGGAAAAAAGTTCTCAAACGATTTAGAAACAATACAAGTTAAGGGGAGCGATCATAATAAGAAAAAACTGACTTACCATGGAAAAGAAAATATACAGTAAAGGATAAATACTCCATCTTTCAAGATGAAGAAGAGAGATATTAAGACTTCAGGTTTTTACTGAATATGTTAATCTTCTCAGGAATTTTGATGCCAAAAGAAAACTTAAGACTAATCAACATTAGTCATCTGTTCATACGACACGATAGAGAGTAAAAAATATTATCGTTAGAATAACTTATAAAGGCTTACAGTAAAAGGTCTTACGTAAATTTCAGGGTTCTAGAAGATAATATGAAAATATTAAACACTGAAGAGTTTTAAATACAATACCAGAAGTAGAGCAAAACAAAAGTAAATATGGAAAACATTTTCATTTAGAAAGTTTTGCATTGCTTAAAATATGAGCTTTAATCTTTGAAACTGAAATTTTAAGAAATTATCAAACAAACAAGTAAATAGAAACAGACAAATTATATTTATTAAACGAAAGTTATATAAAAAAGATAAAGATGTTTGTATAATTAGGGTATTGCTCCGGTCGAAATATGTCCAGAAAATATAAAATATGCTTAATAATTATTATGTTACAAAGTCACTTAAGTACTTTTAACTAAATAGACAATGAGTTAAAATAACTGTATTTATAAAAAACAAAAATAAAATGTTAAATAAAAAATATCACATACTGATAACAATCAAACATATCTTACATGCAAGTCTCGCTCTTAACAAGTTGAGTATATCTTTCATCAACGTTGACCAAGAACAACTGGGCAAATACTGTCTAATTCACTGGCTTAAGAACGGTGTAAATAACACACCTAATTGTACTTCTATCATATCTATAACAACCAACAATAATAGGTTTAACATGAAATTAATATTTAGCAGAAACTAACGAAAGTTTTTTATCAATATAGCCCTAGCTCAC
This sequence comes from Trachelipus rathkii, assembly GCA_015478945.1. NCBI lineage: Eukaryota > Metazoa > Arthropoda > Malacostraca > Isopoda > Trachelipodidae > Trachelipus > Trachelipus rathkii. The sequence goes on from JABUQX010099482.1 coordinate 20,809, forward strand.
ATATGGGAACTACAAATAACACTTACCTTAACCAATTTGTTTTTTTGTTACAATTTTTTTTTATATTAAATAGTTACTGCTCTTACAAATATATTCCAAAAATTTTCAAACGAATAATAATGTTTTATTATTTTCATACAGAAGTAATGTAAAGAATATCGCTATTCATATTATATCATTTTTCTAATTATTTTTTATTAAAATTATTTATTAATATTATTTTTTTTATTATTATAATAATTATAAATTATATTATATTTTATATTATTATTTATTATTATTATTATTATTATTTTTTATAATAGTTTGTGTGTTTATTATGATTATAGTTATTATTATTATTAACTAATGTATTATATATTTATGATTAGTGTTATTAACTGAACACATTGGTGATGTTACAGATGGTATCAATAAACAACTTGTGAAGGGAACAAAAATGGGTTTATATATTATATTATATACTACATATATATATATATTATATATACTATATATTAAGTATATAATAATATAATATTATATATATTAATATATATATATACTATATATATTACGATTCAAGTGATAACTTGTGCATGCGGTCCTTCTAGCTAACTACGCGTTTAATAATCCTCTTTTTTTTCGTTATACCATTCTTTTTATGCTTGAAAAGGGTAAAGAGGCTTGGATTACAAACTAAGGTTGGATAACCGATTTACTTTACGCTTCAGGAGAAACATTTCTCCGCCCCCCCCCCCCAAAAAAAATCTTTTTGGTTCAATCATCCACTTATTCTTCTTTCATTCAGGTGCTAAAATTATCAACTGGTGGGCATGTGTGTAAACTCTCTTACCCGTATCACTGAACCTATTTTCATTCTTCAGGGAATCTTTTCAAAGAAATTAATTCGTTGACAGTCAATTTTGCTTCACTAAAAGCTAAGTGCTCTAAACTTCTTAGGGTTCTCATTTCCATTAACTCTTTCCTACTTCCATACTTCTCTTTCTGTTCTTTACTTTTTCTTTTGCTAACATTTCCTTCCGATAAAACATAATCCCACTGGGGTCATTCTTCGAAATAATTTCTAACTTCTACTATTTCCTCCACCCCTCCCCTACTATCTCATGCGGTGGTTCTTGTCCTACTTATCATCACTCATGATCGGTGTGCATGAGATCCTGAAGTTTTATGAGCGTCAGTGGCCTGGATGGGGCATTCATCCTCATGCTTTGGATGTTATGCTTCTTGGTAACTTGTTTCACCATTCCTTTGTGTCTGCTATGCCTTTAATACTAACTACTTTTTCCACATGTGTCTTAAGCTGTCGGCATGGTTGTGGTCATCGCGATCCCTAAAAAGGTATGGGCCTTTCTGAATCATCTAACTAAATGGTACTATAGCTCTAACTGGTGCATTCTTCTAAAATCTTGTGAAGGCTCTAATTAACTCTGTAAGGGCTAGCCTCCTTTCGTTACTCCTCCCTTTTGTCTTGTACCAATTTCTAATTTTCTTCATACCTCTAATTTTTGTTCTCTGGGTGTGTATCTCGTACTCTTCCTCTTCCTTAAATGGTGACATCTCAATGTCTATTATTTTCCAATCTTTATTCCACTTTTCATGGTACGATCTCTTATCTGCACTTCTAATTTTGATTCACTCTTAGCCTGATGAACTCTCTCTCCATTCTCTCACCTAATTTTAAAATCATCTCTTTCATTTTCTCCTAGCTTTCTCTCGGGTGTCTACAGGTCCTATTACAAGTTTCCTTCTGTATGTGGATTTCTCTGGGTTTTAGTCATTTAATCTTGTTAAATAACCCTTTTAAACCCAACTCTTCCATTCCTCTCAAAAATACCTCCAACTTCCCTAACCTGTAGACAATTTAAACATTTTAACCTGACTTTATATTCTTAGTAGTGAAAGAGTATAATCTATAACTCTATATAACTGTTGGTCCTACATATTATCTCAAATGGAGTTTGGAATATTGTGTTTTTCTAGTTACGAGATATATTTTTCTTGTCGCTCAGTTACTCCACTTATGTAAAGATCTTGTTCTGACATTCGGGGTGGTTCCGGTTCCACCCCACCCATCTTTTGGATTGGGTTGAAAGGACTAAGGTGATAAGGGAGTACATATAAACCCTCCGTCATTCTCTGGGCGTACGTGTATCTGTGACACACTACAATTTTATAATGTTAATACAACTTTTGGCAAGTTCTTAAAGGAAAGGTGTTTACGACTCTCTTAATCCTCCACCATTGTTCTTCTGTGGCTCGGATGACCAGGAAGGTACCATTATTTCACAAATATAGTGCAAGTATTGGTAACTAAAGGTTCATTCATTATCGTGTCTATTTTTTCCCACCACTTCTCTTCTGTGAAACTCCTTGGTTCATCTTATCTCCTGCTGTATATGACCTTTTGTTAATCCTCCACCGATGCTTCTAACTCTAGGACACATTAGTGGCCTTTGCTTTCACAATGAAATATTCGTAGTATTGGTGTAAACTCAGTTCATTTCATTTGGGTGTAATCCTCTCTTTCCTTCAGTTCTTCTGGTTAAACTCCTTGTGTTCATCTTGTATCTCCTCCTGGTCATCAATCTTCTTCCCTTTAAAACAACCACGTCTACTTCCCCCGCTTGACGGAATTGGATAACAAGAGATTGTTGGTGAGGTTTACTTTCAATTTGTTGGTTTCTTTTAAGCTGCGACTTTAATACTTTGGGTAGCTTTAATAGGTGCGGTGTATAAATATCAAATATATATTATAACTATAATACTATATATATATATATATATATATAATACATATAGTTATAATTATATATATAAGTATCATATATATGTAAAACAAAAATAGAGTATAATTTAGAGAAGTTGTCTGCTTCTTTTCTTCAAATTTGTAAAAATAATTCGTAAATTCTTAATGCCTTTAAGCGCATTTATTTCAATATTAAATCTCCGACTTTTTCAACAAAATAAACCAAAAGGAATCTCAGAAGAAGATTATTGGATCTTATTTAGTATTATATATTTTATAATATATATAATATATATATATATATATAGTATATAATTATATATTATAATATATATTAATATTTAATTTGTATGTATTAAAATTATATATATAGTATATAAATATATATTATATATATATTAAATTATATAGTATAATATCATATTATATATATTATATATATACTATAATATATATTCTATAATTATTATATATATATATAAATTACAGGTATACACCAATATGCACTCATAATTACTCATATATAATAATAAATATACAAACTACATATACATAATATGTGAGAATGCATACCTACTTCCTCTCCGCTACATATAATATATAATATATATTATATATGATATATATATATAGTATTATATATAAATATATATCGTATAGTATATAGATATAATTATATATTATATATATATATAGTTCCCTACATAATACATACATACATATTTTAAGTCATTATATACATATATATAGTATATACTATCGGATATAATATTATATATCTATATAAACTGATAATAACTCAATAGAAGAAAATCTAAGGAAGATAAATGAACGATTTCTTCTGGCACGTTCATACACAAAACATACATTAAAAAAAATCCTTGTAACTTAAAACAATGGGTAAATTTTTTTAAACCAATATGTTTTTTTTTTTTTTTTTTTTTAAACCAAGGTTTAACTACTAAAAGAAACAGTTTTTTATTTTTGCTTTTATTTTTGCTTTATTATTATTATTATTATTATTATTATTATTATTATTTATTATTATTATATATTATTATTATTAGTGTTGTCGTTCTCTTCACTAATAATTTAATGATTATATTATTTTTATTTTATTTTTTTTTTCTTTTCTAATTAAAAATAAAAATAAAGTGTTCTAAATCTCTAAATGAAGTAAATAGGTAATACGTCCAAATTATATCTAATTACATAGTATATAAATGAGACAAAAAAATATACATCAATTTTAGAAAATGCATAACATGAAAATACGATAACAATAATCAAAACTATTATTACAACTTTTAATATTTTTTTATTTTAGTTAGAAATTGTCAATTATTTTTCTAAAAGGAATATTCCGTGGTATGTTACGTAGGCGATGCTTTAAATTGATTTCTTATTTATAGATAGCTCTCATGTTTATAATTTCTTGCAGCCATGGGGTGAAGGACATTGTCCTAAACCTTCAATTTTCAATTATGTTACATATTTATTCTTTTGATTTCACCATTCACCTCGTTTTCACTATCATTTTATTGATTAGTTTATCTTTCTTATATACTTTTTACCCTCTAGGAAAGCAAGCTAGTTTTATTCTTACATGAATCATCTTTTCTTCACTCTTCGACATAAGGAACATTTGCAATTTGTTAGATGTTCTGAAAGATCTACTTTTTCTTCCCTCATATTATTTAGATTTTTCCTTAATGACTTTATGAACAATTTACTTAAAGTTGTTTTTATCAGTTATTTTAAATCTTATCCACTACATCAACATTGCAATTATTATTTTTTAGTTTTCTAAATTACTTCCTTCTTGTAGATGTTACTTAGTGTCTGGAATTACATATCTATATTATTTTAATTTTTTTATATACAAATATGCCATGACTCACTGCAGGACTCTAATCAAAACCCTCTTATTATTTATTAGACATGTCGTTTTCATATATATTATTATATTATATATATATATATATATATTGATATTATATATATATTATTATTATATTATATATTATATATATATAAAGATATATATTAGTATATATATATATATTATAAAGTATATTATATTATATTATTATTATTATATATATATTATTATATTATTATTATTATTATATATATATATATATATATATATATATATATTATATATATGTACTGTAGAATATATTCTTCCAAAATCTTTTATTCTTTTCAACCTCATTGACAAAACATAATGATTTTTTTAACCACTAAATTTTGTTTGATATTTAAGCATTTGAGCAGTTTGCTTTCGTTTTTCTCATTTTATGGTTACTGATATCATTCAATTTTCCCATTGGTTTCTAAGGATAACTTTCTTCTTACCATAGCACGTTTTAGTTTCTATCAGTTACTAAACCTTTCCTTATAAAACAGGCATATTTTTTGACTTTCCCATTGTTATTTCTCCAGTACTCTCTACTTCCTGCAACGTCATTAGCATTGCAATTTCTTTCCAAAAGCAGATTAATTTAATTGCAACATCTTTACACCCATCTTTCGTGTTTGTTAGTTTTTCCATAATACATCAAATATTTCTGTTATTTTACTTAAAACAAAAACTCGTGTAAAAGGGCAATCAGTTGAGTTGTGTCAGCAACTCATTTCAACTTCCATGTTTTTATTTTTTTATATACCAATAATATCTTATTTTAGCATGTTTTCTCTTCTATATATATACAGGCATCGATCTTCTTCTCTGTAATTATCCATTTTATTCAGAAGTTAGTTAATAATTTATCTTCTCTTTCCTAGTGATACTTGCAAGTGGCAGCAAATCGATGATGGGTCCCTCATTAATATTACTTTAATGCTCTTGAGATATAACTTTAAGTTCATTTGGGGATTTGATTTTAAATCCATCATAACGGTCTGTTGATTGTTGCCTTTCTAATATTTCCGAATAACTTCTTTCGCTAATTTATCATTATTTATTGTTTATCTATCGTAATCCATTTCATTTGTTCCACTGTTAGAGCTCATATTTCTTATTAAATGTCAACACTACTTTTGGAGAGGATATATATATATATATATATATATATATATATAGTATATATATATATTATGTTGGTTATAGCAAGAAGAAAGGGTATTATATATATACATATTATTAAGTTATATATATAAAGGTATGGTTATTATGGTTAAGCATTATTGAGCATATAAGAGAGGTATATATATATATATATATATATATATATATATTAGGCAGTAGAAATATATATTATATATATATATATATATATATATATATATATATATATATATATTATATATATATATCTATATATATATATATGTATATTCGGGACTTTAAAATTTTGGGTAGATCAGTTTTTATTTTTTAATACGTAAACTAATTTCTTGTACTAAACTTTACTGAATTAGTAGATGCTCTATTCCGATAATTTTATTGAAAGTTTTTAAACTGAAATTTTGGAATAACTTTAATTTTCATTCGATCTTCACGAATTAAAGAACAGGAGGTGCAATTCTAGGGACTTTGCAACATCTATTCTCCCAAAAAAGTTAATAAATCTAGAACAATTTGCTTTTCTTTTATGATATTATTTTGAAGAAGAATAAATCTGAAAATTCTATTTAAAAACATCACTCGTAGGTAGATTTTTATCGAAATATTGACACTCAAATTCTCTGACTAACATGTCACTGCAAAACTTTTTGCTATACAGAAAAAAAAATCAATAACGTATTTTAAGAGCTCATTCAATTTGGCTTTTTGCTTTTTATTTCATATAGATTGGATGAGGAAATTTAGAAAATTATTGCAAATTGTTAACTTAATAATTTTCAAAGAAAATAAACGACTCCAATCCTTATCCGAAAGTATTCAAATTCGATCCCAGTTGACATGGAATTGCTCATATATATATATATTATATATATATATACATACATATTATTATATTATTATTAAGTTACTATTGTTATATATATATACTAAGGTTAATTATTATTACAGTTAATATAGTTATAGTTAGTTATATATTATATATTATTAGTTATAATATATATATATATATTGGTTGTTATTATTATTATATATATTACATATTATTATTATTTATATATATTTATATATTACATACATATTAGTTATTGAAGTAACGAAAAACGTTTGAAAGGTCGATAAACGCGAAAACCGTTAAACACCCAAAATCTAATGGAACCCAGCTGCACACTG